>CAKNYM010031336.1:10059-21095 GCA_932195095.1 Andricus curvator
ACCACTTTTAGTTATTTTGGATGTTGGAACAATTTAAATTTTTAAAATGTTCTCGTAGAATACGCGCTAAAGTACCTGGTGCGTGACCCGGTGCACGCGGATCCTCGGCTCACCACTTTTAGTTATTTTGGTTAGTTATTTTGGATGTTGACACAATTTAAATTGTTAAAAATTTATCGTAGATGACGTCTTCAACGGCCTGGTGCACAAAACTAAATCATTGTAACGGTAACGGAAATAGTAACACACCAAGATGGGTTTTCAAAGATAGGATAGTTGAAATTTCAAGAAAAAGCAGATTTTGCAACAAAAAATTTTAATTTTAACCAAATAGTTCAATTTTTAATGAAGAAAGATTTTTCAGTCTAGAAATAAAAAAAAATTCAACAAAATTGTTGAATTTTGAAGCCAAAAACACGAATTTTCTACAAAACAGTTGAATTTTTAACCAAAAATCATGAATTTTAAACAAAAAAATTAATTTTTAGCCAAATAGTGGAATTTTCTACCAAAATATTTGAATTTTCAACACAAAAATGTGAATTTAAAAAAAATTCAACCAAAGAATTGAACTTTTAACTAAAAAAGATCAACTTTCAACAAAAAATGGAATAGTTAAGTTATCAGTAAAACATAAGTTTTATACAAAAAAAAATTAATTTTCAACAAAATATTTTAATTTTCTACAAAAATAATAGCAAAATAATAGAATTTTTTACCCAAAAGTATGAATTTTCAACAAAACAATTTTCAGCCAAATAGTGGAATGTTCTAGTAAAATACTTGAATTTTTAACCAAAAATTAGGAACTTTCAAAAAAAAAAAATTCAACAAAATAATTGAACTTTCAACTAAAAAAGATGAATTCTCAACCAAAAATGGAATAGTTAAGTTATCAGTAAGAAAAAAAAAATTTCAACAAAATAGTTAAATTTTGTACCAAAATAAGAGCAAAATAATAGAATTTGTAGCCCAAAATACGATTTTTCTACAAAATAATGTAATTTTTAAACCAAAAATATAAATTTTCAAAAAAAATAAAATAAAAAATTCAACCAAATAATTATTCTTTGAGCTAAAAAAGATCAATTTTCAACCAAAATTTGAATAGTTGAGTTATCAGTAAAAAAAAAAGTTTTATACAAAAAAAATGAATTTTCAACAAAATAGTTCAATTTTATACCAAAATAATAACATAATAATAGAATTTTTAACCCACAGAAAACCATTTTTCTGCAAAATAGTGTGATATTTGAGCCTGAAATATGAATTAAACAAAATTTAAACCATCAATTTTGCATATCAAAATTTCTAAATAAATAATTTTACTTCATCATAAAATTTATTTCTAAATGTTTCTAAACATTATTGATAGAAGAGAAAATTTAAATTGTAAATGATTGTTTAATAATGGGAAATAACATTTCGCTGCCACACTATAATTTGTAAAGTTTCTTAAATTTTCAAAGAGATAAGAAAAATTAAATTATGGGCAGGGCTCGGAACTGCTCAAGCTTTAAAAAACAGTAAAATAGTAACCATACTTCTCTCGTAAAAGTAACCGAAAAGTAACAATAATGTGGGAAAAATGTAACCAAAAAGAAAGATTTTTTTACCAAAAAAAGACGAACTTTCGACCAAAATTATGAATCTTCCACAAAAAAATGTATGTTTAAGACCAAAAAAGATTTTAATTTAATATAAAAAACAGTAGAATTCATTCAAAAAAGACGATTTTTCAACAAAATAGGTTATTTTTCAACCAAATTGTTGAGTTTTTAAGCAAAAAAGACCAATTTTCACAAAACAGTTGAATTTTCAACCAGTAAATATGAATTTTTGACAAATAAGTTATCTGTAAACCAAATAGTTGAATTTTTTACGTTAACAGGGGAATCTTCAACTGAAAAAGACGAATTTAAAAAAAAATAAGTACATTTCTAACCAAAAAGATGAATTTTCGAATAAAATTATGTATTTTTAAACAAAAGGGTGATTTTCAATCAAGAAAATTAGTTTTCTACCAAAAAAGACGAAATTTGAACTAAAATAAAGTTTTAACAAAAATTGTTAAACTTTTAACCGAATTTCAAGCAAAAAAGATAAATTCTCGTTGAAAAATATAATACATTGTTCGATATTTCAACAAAAAAGATTTAAATTTTAAATTAAAAACTAGCCATTTTAGGTAAATTGCAATTTTTATCAGGATTCATAATAATTCAATTGATAGCCCTTTTTACTCATTTTTCATACGAACTAATTATTATTTTATTGTTATTTCCTCATTTTTCCAGCTCTAAAGTGCCAAATTTACTGAAAAAATGTGAATTTTTACATTTTTCACAAGATTTTAAATAATAAGATTAATGAATTAATTCATTTCGTTATTTCGGGTAAAAAATGTAATCAAAAGTAACCTTTTCATAAAATAAGTAACTTGTTAGTTACCGCGGATCAAAAAAGTAACTAAGTTACTAAAATGTAACCCGTTCCGAGCCCTGATTATGGGTAAAAACTTATTTTGAAGAATTCGAAAAAAAATTAGAAGCTTTTTAATAATTATGAAAGATTTGAGGAGAGTAAACTTTATTCAAGATTTCTAGGAAAATTTTAAATGGTTTAGGTTGTATTTTAAAAGAAAAATTTTAATCTTTGAAGATTTAAAAACGTGTGGAAAAAGAATATGGAAGACTTTGAGACAATTTTTTTAATTTTTCAAGATTTGAAAAAGTTTTAGGTAAACCGAATTTTGCAGGGTGTCAAGAGAATGAAAAAAATGTTCTTAAGATTCATGGGAAATTTTTAAAAGATTGTTTTGTAATTAATTCTGAGACAAAATTGAAAAAGATTACTTAACCTTTTTAATTATTTCCTAAAATCTTCAAAAAGCGTGTCAAAGATCTTAAAGCAAAATTTTGCAATTTTGCCATATTACATAATTTTAGAAAAAATTTGAGTAAGTTTAAGATATATTCAGAAGTTTTGAAACGATTCAAAAATAATTAAAACTTGTAACGATTTTTTAAGAATTTTGTAAGGTTTCACGAAAATGAAATTTTTTTTTAGGTTTTTAGGAAAAATTAAAATGATTTTTCATTTCGAAAAATTAATTTTAAGAGATTATTTAAAAAGATTTCAAAACATTTCAGAAGATTTCTAAAATCGTCAAAGAAGAATCCGAAAGATTTTAAAGAAATTTTTTTAATTTAGCAAAAAAAATGCAGGAAAAATTGGAATAATTTTTAAAGATTAGAAGGTTTAGAAGGTCTGAAAAGATTAAAAAAAAGAATTTTCTTACGATTCGCGTGAAAATTTTTAATAATTTTTTATTCTGAAAAATGAACTTTAAGAGAAAATTAAAAAAGGTTTCTAAACATTTTAAACAATTTCCTAAAATTTCGAAAAGAGCCTAGAAGATTTTAAAACAAACTGTTTCAATTTGTTAAGATTAAAAAATCGAGTAAATGCGAGAAATATTTAGAAGTATTGAAGAATTTCAAAAAGAATTTTAAACATTATAAGATTTTCAGAAATGTAGATTTTTAAAGATTTCAAAAAAAACCTTAGATGCTTTAAAAGAATTTCGAAAGGTTTCAAGAGAATAAACAAATTTTCTTAAAATTCCTGGGAAAATTTAGAAGATTAAAAGGCAATTTTTTTATATTTTGAACGATTTTTCAAAATTTTAAGAAAAATTTGAGGGAGCTAAAAAAAATTTTATGAATTTAAGACTTTTTAAATAGATTAGAAATATTTAAAAACTTGGCAACGTTTCCAAAAATTTATCAAATATTTCTTCCAAAACTCCTGAACATCTTTAAAAAAAATCGATCTTTTCCTAATATTTTGTAAAATCTTATAAAATAAGGAAAATCTTCTAGATTCTTTTTTGACACATCTGAAATATTCAAAAATCTTTTTTAATTTTTTCAAGAATCTTATAAAATTTATATTTATATTATATTTATTTTTTTATATTTATATTTATATTTATTTATATTAATTATTATTTTCTTGTTCTCAATCCTCGGAATTTAATTTCAGCTCGAATTTAAGTGTTCAAAAACATTTAACAAGTAAATAGTCATTTTAAATTTTTATATTATATAATTATTAATATTTTTTTTGTATTCTTTATGGTACTGAAAAAAGTTTTAAATTGCTGAATTTTAATTAGTACTTACATTGAATAACTTCAATATTTGTATGACTAAAAAAAATATTGAAAAAACATTCAGTGTTACATCAAAATATATTGTTTTATTTATTTCTAGACAATACTTCATCTTAAAAAACATTTTTTAAATTTAGAAAACGTCTATTATGTTTTTAAACATAATACAAAAAATGTTACGTAACGGTGATGAGGGGGGGGGGGGGAGGCAAAGGAAATATTACGGTATGTTACATGGGGGGGGGGTAAAAGGTCGAAAATAATGTTACGCAATATGTGAATGTTCCCTTATAGCTACAGTAGATTAGTAGAAGAAGATCTATGGTTGTGTGGGCCATAGCTTTGATGTGGGAACTAATGTAGGTGTAGGTGAAGGAACCATTTAACTGGTGGGTACCTCCAAGTTATAAATAAGACCGTCAACTTAATGTACTTTATACATTTTGTCATACTTGCATATAAACATATTTGGTATACAAAAAAGGGTTATAACGGGAATGTGCGCCGCTGATATAAAAAGTTAAATAATTGAAATAATTATCATTAATTAAAATTATATTGCACATCGGCATAATTCATTATAGGCTGCGCCTCATTGACAATAATATATTTAACTTGTTTCAAAAACTTCGTAAGCATGCACATCAGAGTTGAAACCCTTTGTACGCGTCACATTACATACAAGACAATCTTGACCATCAATATTTTTAATAATATTGTCTATCATACCACACGTTGGAAATTTTTCACCCATCAACTCTTCCAATCGCATCACTCATCACACATCACTCATCGCACATCACTCATCACTCATCGCACATCACTCATCACTCAGGCAACGTTTCTTCAAGGAGAGAATAGTTGTAACAATCAGTCACATGGTCAAGGCACTGGAAGGGTCCATCAGAATCGTTTGCCACAAGTCCTCTTTTTAGTCATCAGTCTGCAATACAAAGCAAGTTGTTCTTTAAGACAAAGCAAGTTGTTCCTTTGAGACAAAGTGTGTATCTTTACGGCTGGATGTAGCGTTTTGGCTTCTTTTGTTTTGCCCTAAGGTTTTCATTCGAACCTCAAAGTGCCCATGTTTATTATTGGCCCTGAATGCACAAAAACTCTGCCATAATGCACCCAAAAGCGTCTTTTAGGCTTTAGAATGATATATGGAAAGGGTTTGTTGAATAAAGTGTGGTCTTCGTTTACGAGATTTGATATAAGGGCACCAAGGCCTTTCTGAACATGTCGAGGGAGCGCAATGACAACAATGCGGCGTAGAAGATAAAACTGCCACACATCATCTCTCTCATCACAGCTGTCTCTACTAAGTTCGAAGCACCTATGGCACGGCTTTGTTGTCCAACATCAAAGTTCAAGTCATGTTTGCAAACATGTTTTTTAAACTGATGCCAGTTAGAGAAAACTTGATGACAATTTTCCTTTACACACTTGAAGCTCTCTGACTTTTGTTTGAAGTTAACAATTTTAGAATGAACCACTTATGGAAGATACAGACTGGCAAAACTAATCACACAGAGGCATTTCGGTTCTAAGATCAGCCTTGAAACTTATCAAGGAACAAAGTCAATACTAATATTAAAGAAAGTCAGTCTCAATTAAAGACACTAGCATGTCCAGACACTCACATACAATATCACATTCAATAGTTCACTGAACCGGCCTAAAAATCAGCAGTGTAATCTTTTAATCAATCTCTTAACCTCTGGGAGATTGGCTATTGGATTGATCTTGTCATAAGGTACATGCACACCAAACAGTGTTTTTTGAAGTACTGTCCACTGTTTTTGACTTTGAATAGGGTATTCACAATGGAGAGCAAAATAACATTTGAAAGCCACTTCCAAGGCGCGCAAAGGACTTTCAACTAAGATGGGTCGACCATCAATCACAACATAACTCGAATTAATGTCCTTTAGGGTCATGCCGACTACAAGGGGAAACGGCTGCACGGAGAAGCCTTTCTGCGCTGCAACCGCATTGATTCTTTCTATCTCCTTCTCAAAATCAGATATGGCCTGTAAAAAATGCAAATTTTCAGAGAATGTAGAAAGATTGCTCTTTCTCCTTATAAAAGTAATGCGACAGACAAGAAATCTCAAATACCTTGATATGCAACATACATCCCTGCTGAATTTCCGCCCTAGATGCTCTCCAAGCCTTTCCTTTCGGCACTTTTACTGGGCAAACTGAAAATAGCTGGACAAATTTCTGTATAAGGTCAACATCAGATTCTGTAATATGAATAAAAAATATATAAAATGAAGATTAAAATACTTCGAGCTCATCACACACAAGTTAATATGATACTGCAAACGACTTGAGCATACCAAATTTATCAACTCCAGTTGTAGCAAGTTCCAGCTTCACTTTTTCAGAGAAGGATTCCCAGTGCGAGAATATTCTTAAGCTTCCTTCAGTGAATCGGTTGTTGAAATCCATCTCCAGCTGACAACAGAAATATTTGAAAAATGAAAATATCAAGTTAAGTATACTAATTATTGAAATTAGAATAATACTAACCAGAGTGTATCCCTGTGGTTGCTTCAGACAAGCGTATCTCTGCAAGTAAGCATCTACATTGGCTTTTGGTGCAGTATCATTCAAAAGATTGTTCAGCCTATGAGCTGATGTACGCTTCCAGTAGTCGACGATTAAATCCCATGGCTTAAGATGAGTCTCCAAAAATCTGAGGCAAGTCTCTATGTCTGTATTATCTGTAGGGCAAAAATATTGTAAAAACAAAATGCACTATTTCGTCACAATAACTCCTAAAAATGTTTTAATGAAATGGTAAATTTGAGTAAATCAGCCACCTTCATTATTTTCCGGAATTAGGTTATTTGGCTCGATATCCTCCGATTGTGCAGGTCTCTTTCTCCTCAGATTGGCCTCCCTCAATTCCTTATTGAGGCTTGTGTATTTATCATACAGCTTTCCCTTGGCAGCTACTGTTTTGCCTCCTCTTGGAGTGTATGCAGGAACATAGTAGGTACCCTGAAAAAATAATTGAAGACAAATAATGTTGCATTTATATTATATTCACTGGAAGCACTGATTTCATACGGCAAACTCACCTCCTCCTCATCCGGAAAGACTTCACAGATTTGACGTGCCAACTCTTTAAAACGAGGAGATCTTATCCTGTAAACCCAAAAAAGAAATTGTCTAGTTTAAAACTGAGAGGTTTGGGTGGGTTTGACTAAATGGTGTCCAATTATTCTACCTGAAACCATTTCGCATTAACGTATTCTAATACATTACTTACACTTTATTTGTGTCTACACCATACTCAGCATTGATGACACAGTTGGCGAGTCTCACTCTACTCTTGTTGTCGAAGCCTTTGATGTCGTATAATCCGAGTAAGTATTTCCCATCCACAGTCAGTTGCAAAAGCTGCAGCACATCCTAATATAAAAAAATGAATTATTAGGTTAAATTCAAATTGCGAGATTTTTATCACAGATTTTGTTGCATCCAACACTGAGCGAAGAATTCCCGTGTAGTTCGGGTTTACACCCCAACAGTTCGGGGGGTTTCTCTTTTTTTTTTCACACGAAGGTTTGGTGCGCTTGCACTACTGAGACGTGTGATCACCCGAACCATTCGGGTGCTCAACCGAAACAGCAGCAACCGAAATGGTGGGGGGCCCGCCCCAATACTTGGGGAGCTTGCACGAATGATTCAGGAGATTCGAGTCGTCAACCGCGTTGGATGTTGCGCGTTCGACGTTTGCGCATGTTCGCTAATGGCCGCAGCTGATGAACATCAGGTTCTTCGAGAATGTCACTCTTTCTAGGTTATGTCGAATTTATTGTTCATCACTCATATTTATACTAACGGAGCATTCTATGATTAGGTAAATCACATAATCGAAAACTCGATAATGTAAATGTAGTGCTTTAGGACAGGGTTGAACTGTAATCATCAACGTGTAAGATTTTTAATTGATTCCAGTTGTCTAACGACCTTAATCATTCGTGCCACTACCCGAATCATTCGTGCAGGCTCCCCAAATATTGGGGCGGGCCCCCCACCACTTCGTTTGCTGCTGTTTCGGTTGAGCACCCGAATGGTTCGGGTGATCGCACGTCTCAGTAGTGCAAGCGCACCAAACCTTCGTGTGAAACAAAAAAAAAGAGAAACCACCCGAACTATTGGGGTGTAAACCCGAACTACACGGGAATTCTTCGCTCAGTGAAGATGACCGAACCATCTTAACTGATTTCTTTCCCATGTGTCAACTATTGTCTCTTTTGCACCACATTCTTTAAGGATTGTCTCGTTTCGGACTTTATCCATCAGTGTTTTCCCGCATATTATGCGCAGAGGTCTCATGCCGATCGCGTTAATTTTACTTTTGTCCTTTTCTTGACATGTCCATGTTTCGCTACCGTATAGTACAGTCGGTACGAATATAGAATTATGTATGGCCATTTTAGCTTTTTTTGATATGTTTTTATTTGTTAGGATGGACCCTGCTCTACCGATAACCTGCTTACCCTTATTTATGTGCCTATCTAACTCCCCATCTATTTTTCCGTCGCTAGTGAATAGACTACCTAGGTATACGTACTTGTCAACTTGTTCTAATCTCTCATCATTTAGGACAATGTTGCACATTGTTTTCTCACTCTTTCCCTCAAACACCATGATTTTTGTTTTATTTACGTTAATTTTGAGTCCCATGTCCTTCATGCTTGTATGAAGTTTATTCAACATTCTTTGCAAGTCCTCGACTGATTCTGCCATAACAATCTTGTCATCTGCGAAAGCTAACCCACGTACCTTAACTGTTTGGAGATCTACACCATCTTCGTCGAAGAGTGGAGTTCTTAGACACTTATCCATGAATATGATAAATAGCCACGAGGACATAACGCATCCTTGTTTTACGCCTTGCGTAATATCGAACCAGTCACTCAGTTTCCCGTTTACCCTTGCGCTCGCTTTACTACCTGTATATATTGTTTTTATTGCTTGCAGGAGCCCTCCATTTACTCCGTACTCTTTAAGAACTTCCCAAAGTTTACTTCTATTTACCGTGTCAAATGCTTTTTCTAGGTCAATAAATGCACAGAAAACTTTCTTTCCTACTCTCAAGCTTTAATGACGTGTATATCTATACTTAATAAATAAATAAATAATGATTTACAGGAGAGAAAGCCTTACACTATACATATAGCCTGTTACAGAAATGGGTCTATTGTTTTATTATCGTTATTGTTTAAAATAATTTATAAATTATTATAAAATAATCATATAAAAATAAGTATATAAAAATTTATAAATAATTTTTTATTTATAAATAAAAAATTATATATAAATTATAATATAAGAAGATTCTTCACGAAATTTAAATTTTTCACTCATGAGAGTGTAAAATGGCAATTTTATTATTTGTAATGATATTTTTCTTTTTTAATTCTGAAATTTCATTATTTTGTAGCTAATATATAATTCAATAATTATTTTAAATAGAAAATGTGTATTAAAGTATTACAGAAAAGTTAATAAAGGAATAAGTAATATTAAAAAATATTGAAAAGATGAGTGTCAGAACTAATGAAAATATAAATATATATATTTATATTTTCATTAGTTCCAAATTATTATTTAGAATTTTTTTAATTCAATACAAAAAACTGTAAACTTAAAAATGTTCCTTAAAAACGAATGCACCTCTTCATAATTTAAAGCTAAATTAATTGTTCATTTTAAAAGGAAAGTAGTCTACAAAGCAAAAATTGTATTTTATTATTTTATAAGTTTCTCGATAACAAGTATCCTGGATATTTTTTGGTAAACCTTTTCAGTTCTTATTTAAATATAAATATTTATATAAATATCTGTATCTATAAATCTGTATCCTTTTAAAAGGAAAAATTTATTTAGCTCTAAAAATTATGAAGAGGTGCATTCATTTTGAAGAAAACATTTTTAGGTTTAAAGTTTTTTGTATTGAACTAAAAAAATTCTAAATAATAATTTATTAAAATTATTGGCATGCATTTAGAACTTAAAATTAAATTATTATTTTCCATTACTTTTGACATTATTGCCTACAAATGTAGGTTCATTGTTAAAAAGAGTTCTTTTGTGAGTGTAATGAATTATTATTTTTTTTATTTTCTTTTTTATATTTAAAAAATTTTTTAATTTATTTCCTTCATTTAAAATAACGAAAATATTTTTAATTGCCGAAAACAATCACGAAAAATAAGAATCCCAAATTCCAAAATATCCTACATTTAAATTGATCGAATTACATAATTTCTGAGTTATTAAATTGAAGCAAATTCTAAGATTCAAATAAGGACCACACAAATCCACAGAGACCTTTTTTTACATACTGTGACGTGGTATTCTATACCACGCACAAATGGTATATCTAATCACACCCAATAAATTCAAATTTAACCTAAAAGTCATAAATAAAGCATACCTGGTCGAGCACAGAATCCATCTAGGAATTTTAATAGTCGAAGAGCTTCGAGAGGGATGGCCTGTTGCCAATTAACGAACCCTTCGATGCCTAGGATTTTTAAATTCCCGCCGCTCCAAACTGTCACCAGACTGGGGGGAATACTTTTATTGTTCGAATATAAGACATCTACTAACGCCTTCGAACTGGTACTTTTTGTTTATTAGACACTCAGGGCCGGGGGCCCGGCCACTACACTGAACCATCCACACGATCAATTCACGAATTCACGACCGGGTAGTCGTGAATCGACATCACACATTTTACACTTCAGAAACACAACACTCTCGTTCTCTCTTGCTCACATCCACTGGGAAGAAGGAGGATACACTAATAAAAGGTGGTGACGCAGGAGCGGTG
>CAKNYM010031337.1:1246-12987 GCA_932195095.1 Andricus curvator
CCCCCCCCCCCCCCCCTCCAAGATACATGAAGAGAATAAAAAAACAGTTTTGCTTGAAAATGTACACGCAAAGTGACGAATAATTCTAAAATAAAAGTTTTTAAAGATATATATCTTTGAACGCATGTGATTATGCTAATTATTTACGGATCTGACAACCAGTGCTGCCCATCTTTGCGTGCAGTTACAGTGAATGAAGCATTGCAACCTTTCTGTGCAGTGCTAGGATAGAAATACGTACAAAAAAAGTCAAAACCTCAGATTAGTAAAAGCAAATAGAAACTGTTTTATAAAGTGCATACCAGACAGAATTGAAAAGAGTCTGGATCACATCAAAAGAAGGTCCAATCAGAGCGCGGAAATCATAGGAAAGTTTCGAAAGATATTGAGACTGCGGTGACACAGGGCCAATACATAAAATAATTTGAATACTTAGAAGCTTAAAGGACTACACTTTATAAAATATAACCTAACTTTTAGTTTTATCCGTTTTTTTTAAATTTATTTTTAATAAGGGATGAATGGCAGTTTTGTTAATCTTCGGCTAACTCAAAAGGAGTGAAATAAAAAAAAATACATAATTTTCGGGACGACTAGCCAAATGTTGAAAATGGGCTAGTCATCCCGAATTTCGGGACGACTAGCCAAATGTTGAAAATGGGCTAGTCATCCCGGATTTCGGGACGACTAGCCAAATGTTGAAAGTGGGCTAGTCATCCCGAATTTCGGGACGACGAGACACTTCGATAATTAAAATCAAAATTTAAGCCCTTCTCAAAATCTTCAACCCATCGGGTTCGTTCGCTATGACTTTTCCAAAATAGTCAAAAACCTGGTTTCATGCCTTTTTGACCTTGATTATATCAAAATTTTGACGTGATGGAGAGATTTCGGATTCGGGTTTAGCGACCAAACTACGAGAAATGAAACATCGCATTAATGTTAAACTTTCAATGTCGACTTGCGTAATATTTCTCTGCAGGAAAATATTTCAGAAACTATCAATTGTCTTTGTTTAGTAGCAAATATTATTAAACATTTTTTCATATAGACTCAAGATCTTACAGAAAATCCTGCTCCTTAAATCTAGACCAAGAATACGAACAAATGTTACATAATTTCTGAGTCATTATCAAAAAACATTTATTCGTGCGATAAAAATTTTTTCGAAGCTATAAATCTAACTATTAATTACTATCACTCAAAACCTTTTTGTGATAACTAAATTAGATAATTCAGACCAATGTTTCTCTGGATGTTCATAAAAATCGAATAGCTCCTTATCAGATTATCAATATTATTATAATTGAAAATTATTGATTAGATTTTCAACATTTGAAACGGGATCTAACGCATCTGATAAGAAGTTAATGCAAGCATTAAATCTCGCATTGTTAAGTTCCTAGATATCTCCATTCCACTGGTAAATATATTGTATGATTGCTCAGCAATTACGTAATGTTTATTCGTGATCTTGGTCGACATTCAAAGAGCAGGCTTTGCTCTGATTTAATGATGATTACAAATGTTCAAGAAGAAATTTCTAACGCAATTTATGGCTAGATTAAATGATAAATCAAATAAATTACTAAATAATTACTTACAAAATAATAACAATTCAAAGTTGATGACACATTTTCCGAGTGGAACATTACTATTTACATGACTGGCACATGATTTGGTAGAAAAATAATCTTTTCTTATGTCACATAGCTAATTTCTTAATTTAATTATAATAAATGTTGCTAAAAATGAAAAATATTTTTCGTAATAAATATTAATCTCATACAAATTTTGTGCAATTTCATTTAAGATTTCTTCAAGATATATCAAAAGACGATCTAATATTTCATCTCAGATATTTTGTTCAAAAAATTCTTCTCGACTTTTTTTTATTTTGAAAGTTCCGTTTTAAGAAAAGTGAAAAGTTTTCAAAATAATTTTCACTATGAATTATCAGAAAACTACTAATGTAAGTAACAGTAACAGTAGATACAGACGCATCTGGTCAGCCATAATAGCCAAACTAGAAATAAGTGGAAGAGAATATTTCGTTCAGCCAAATTCATGTTCGCTGGAGGTTACAAGTTTTAAAGTTCAATTAAAGAATTTTCGACATTAAATCGCTGTTTTTTGTATTGTTTTTATTCTTTAATTTGCAATGTTGATTGCTTATAATTGCTCAAAAGGTAAATTTGACTGCCTCAGAAAAAAGCTTAACAATTAAATCGTTGAGATTTTGAAACATTTCCATTATTCTGTAAAAAATATTCATGAACGCAAAGGTTTTTAAGATTTGTTAAGTTTATCAGACATTCCCACTATTCTGCCGTCCAAAGTAAAAAGATAAATAAATGACATAGACGTTTAGGTAGACTTTCCGATTATCAGGTATAAGAGAATGACTCTAAACCGCAAAGTCACTTACGTATCGTTTTATCTTGGTCAGCGGTATTAACTAAATAAAGCCTTAGATTTGGTAATCTCCTTTTATATATTTGACAAAAGATTAAACAGGAAGTGAAAATATTTAAAAACAATTTACAATCTTCTAAATTTTTGTTAGAAATATGAAGTTAAGTGATTCAATAAAAGATTTCAGAAAATTGTATAATCTTGTTTTAATAAATTTAATAAGCGTTCATATGATCGCAATAATTTTTCAAAAAGTTTAGCTTATTTTGAGTTATTTACAAAAATGAATAACCAAATCTACAGTTTATTACAGCAAATAGCACTATTTACTAAAAGAATTCGAAATTACCGAAGGCGCACCAGTTTGCGAGGATTGCTAGTATTTTTTATAATTTTATAATAAATGCGTTTCTTTTGTTTCTTTTCTTGGAACCAAGGATTTGTTACTTCAGTTGAGTAAATATCGTTTAGAGGAAAAAAAGTAATGCCTCAACTCAAATGAATTATTTATTTGGTGACATTTTTTCATTCAAATAAATATTTCTTTGCAATAAATATAAAAATTATTAAATCAAAGAAATGATTTCTTGAAAGCTAAGAACTTTTCACTTTCTTGAAATCTGTTTTTGGCACCATAAGAAATATTTCTTCATATAAATATATAAATATTTCTTTCAGAAAAATAATATTATCCATCAAATTGAAAAAAAAGATGTATCCGTTGATACATAAACACGATTGTTCCATATAAACAATTATATATACTTGAAAATATTTTTGAAAAAAATAAATATTTATCTACTTCATTGGAAGAAATCGTCGTTCAAATAAACAATCTGCAGTTAATCAATTCAAACAAACATTTGTTGAACAAAGAAAATACTTTATTGAAATAAATAATATATACATTTGCATTTCATGGAAATAAGTATTTTTTCAATTCAAGTTTTTGGCATATTTGTCCTAATTATACATTCATTTGATTATATAAACCGCCTTGTGTTTAAACATAAATCTTTCATTTTTTCAACCAATAACAATGTTCCTTCGCTTAGTATTTCCTTAACTTAATATTTCATTCACTGAAATAAATATCAATTGGCCACAATAATTTCATTCTTTTTGTTTAGATAAAACAATTTCTTTGCACTGAAGAAATGCTTTGTATCACGTATTCAAGACGATCATTTCTTTGAATGAAGTAAATTTTCTTTGATTCAAGATATTCTTTTTTTCTCATTGTACAAACTTTAAAAAAATCTTTCCTTTTAGAACAGAAATTTATTTCAGACTTTATATTCTGTAATGAAGTAGCTCGTGAACTCCACATTTTCTTATTATATTACGTTGGTTAGATAAAAAATTTTACACCACAAGTTTAGATACTTTTTGATTCGTTCTTTATATGCAAGTGGTACTACAGATAATTGGGGACACCTTTTGTCAAAGCTCTATATTTCTCGAGGGTTCGACGCAAGAAAAGATGTCATCGACATTTTCGTTTCTGAAGCAATAGTCGATAACACTGTGTTAAAAAAAACTTAACTTTGGTGCAACTAAAAAAAAGTCTCATATGCAAAATTTCTCATACACCTCCAAAACTAATTTTATGGTTAAAACCCCGTTTTTGGAAGGTGCACATATATAATAATTCATAACACCCAAATTTTTTTTTTCAACATTTTTTTCTCGTTTGAAAGAAGAAGATACTTTTTTTTAACTATAAATTGTCCATTTTATTACGGTGAAGAATCACGAAGTTACAACTGAAAATATTTCGAAGTTTCAAATTTTTTCCCGATTTTGTAACTTTAAAAACAATTTAATGACATTTTTTTGGAACCAAGAATTTTTTTCTGATTTATCTCTCAAATATATATTGAAAGTACGTTATATTTCACGTGTAATGCGTTTTTTACTCGAATTGTTCAAATTTGACTGAGTTATCGAACACTGTGTGTAGCGTTTCTATTTAATTTCATATTTCTCACTGTGAGAACCGAGTACTGCTTCAGCGAATAACGAGCAAAAATTTCATATCAGCTTTCGCTGCAATTAAAATTCAGGTGCTAAATTATCTTAAACTTTGATAACTCAGTGAAATTTCAACCAATTTACATAAAACAAGCATATTACACGGGGAATTAAATGCACTTTCAATAGATTAGTAGCAAAAAATTATTGGATTTCCAAAGATATTATTAAATTGGTGTTAAAGTTGGCAAAAATCGGGAAAAAATGAGAAACTAAAAAATATATTCAATCGTAGCTTTGTGATTTCCCACAGTGATAAAATAAACAATGTATGCTTTCAAAGGTGTATTCTTCTACACATATGACACTTTTTTTATTTTCACTAGACCTAGAATTTCTACTATGCTACAGGGAAAGTTGTTCTTTTTACTGTACTACAGTGCTATGGATTGCGAGGAGCACGTTTCAGGTTTGTTATATCATGTCAAAATTGAACTTCATGATTATATTCATCAATTCTAATATTCAATTTAAATTATTTACTTATCGAATTATCTTCATTCTATGTTTTAAGTGGTATTTTGCATAATTAAGTGTCAGTAATTACAGTTTATTCTATTATTTTAACATATACTTTAGTACGTTTCTTTTTAATTAATTTTTTTTCGTTAAGTATCCAAGTCGCGCAATACCCTCGACAAATGGGTCCATAATGGCACTTGAGTGATTGAAGACTGCATCTCCAGAAATGGTTTCTTTGACACATTCAGTTTTTATCGCCATTTCTATCTTAAGTTTTTATTATCCTTGTAAAAATACATACAGAAATTAAAATTAGATACATTTTCTGTCTAGGCAAACAAGTTTCAAAGTTGTAGGAGTTTTCGTTTATAGTAAAGAGGATAACAAAGTTTTAGGTTGACTGTTTCCTCGACAAAAATTGCTTCCTTTACTCTACTAGTGATTGAAAAACCTTGTGAACAATAAAGTTTTTCATGTATATTTGTCTACTAGTAGTCGTTAACGCGATTAATTTAAAATAGTGTTCTTTTTGACGTAGGAAAAGTTTTAGAATAGGATGCCAAAAATTGAGAAAAAAAATTTCCCAAATAAGCGAGCTGTTTTTTTGAAAATCATAAATATAGGCTATTTTCGGAAAATATGTAAGATATGGGAAAAAGTCCAATGTAAAAGTTGTTCACCTTGAAGAGACCTGCAAAAAGGTCATTTTCCATTTTTCGATATTTTAGAGCCATTTTTTAAGTAATTGCAAAATGTGTATTTTTTTCGCAATATAGTTGTATTCCTTTCTGACTGCTACAGAAACGTATAAGAAGTTACTTTCTGATGTTCCTCAGGTGGAAATCTATCAGTTACATTGTTTTTATTTTAAAAAATTGTTAAAACATTGTTTTTTGTAAATTTTGATAAATTACATTTTTTTAAATATAGCTTAAACTATGCGTGGGGGTGTTGTTTCTATGTGAATTTGTCCAGATAAGAATATTAGTGACGTTTATGTTCTTCGAAATCCAGAATTTGGGCCTTAATTCCCAATTTCGAAATATTGAAAATTCTTCACTAATTATTTTTCTCAATATAATTATGAACTTCAAACTCAAACAAATTAGCTATTGAATAGGGGGTAGATCTTGATTAAAATAATTCTCAGAAAAACAGCGTACAATTGTATCGTACCGACTATAGATGACACAGCTGTTTATACGATTTCAATTTTCGAAGAGAGTATAGTTCCCATGTTCCATGTTCCATATTGTTTTAATTTCCTTTCTTTTTATTTTGAGAACTTCTAATAGTTTAGTAGTTCAGGTGCCTCGGGTAGTATTTAACTAAATTATGTTTAATAAAACATGTGTGAATATCTAAATATTTGAAAAATTATACCAAATTGAGTAACATATGCGGGGGTGATTCGAGCAATTTTGTTAGGATTGGTTGGACTGGTTACATGGCTAGGGGGCGATAGCTATATATAGCTATCGCTATATATGTCATATATGACACCTGTCATATATGACACCTGTCATGCAGTGTAAAAAATTTTTATTTAAGTGTTAGAAAAGTTTAGTTTGAAAAATATTTTTTTCTGATTGTAAAATATTGATTACTTCTTCAAACCGTGGAAGACGTAGATTTTTTACTTATCTGACGTAAGCTACTAGTTTTTTTCACCTAAAATCAGAGTCGAATACTTGTGGACATTCCGTTGAATATTTTCTGAATAGGTTATTAATAAGTTTCGAACTGGCGAAACTATTGTTATATCCATTGCATATTATACGTATAAAAGTTGAGGTTGGCTGGAAACAATAAAGGAACATGATATGCTAATAAAAGACGGCTAATGCGAAATTGTTATGGCTATAGAAAGAATATATGTCGAAGGATCTGTATAACCACGATACAAACGCAGCCATTATGTGCAATAAATTATGCCCGCCCTCTATAGCTACTAGCTTGAGGCACAAAGCGGAGTCTCGATAAGGATATGCAACCTAGTATGACAAAAGCCATTGAAAGTTATATAGATACGTGACAGGCTGCTGATAATGTTCGTTATCAACTCAAACTATCCGCGACTTTATTAGGACAAATATAAAAGCCTTATCTACAAATGGAGGTTCTTACTTATTTACACCTTAGTTTAAGTACTGTGCTTAAAGAAACCTAATAACTATGAAACTTTTAGTAGTTGTCTCCCACGAGTAGACAATTACTAAATTATTTTTCGTCAAAAATAACCTTCATCATGATAATTAATTATTTAAAGATATTGTCCTCATTTAATCATTTCCTCTTTCAGAAGAACAGAAAAAACTCCAATTCAAGATAAATCAAACAAGATGAAATCGAAATCCAGCCAATCCTAATTAACAATAGTTTTGATTCGAAATTTAAATATTTTCAGTATTTTATCCATGTTTGTATTTCGAACGCTTCCAATATAAATTATTAAAAATGATTTTTTTAATGAAAAGAAACTTCATTCATTCACTTCCACTCGATTTATCTTGAAACCAAATATGGGTTAAAATCATTTTTAGATAAGAATAGCAAATAAATAAAATAGTTTTTGAAAAAACTAATTTTTTGGACTAGAAATGATCAAATTTGAAATTCTCACTGTAAATAGTAGAAGAATATATCTTCATTACAAATCGATTCTCTAACTTGTTTAGATGCGTTTTTCTCAAACTTTTTCTTCGTACATGAAATATATCCACTTCCGGTTATTTTTTGGATATGATTATAGTTTCGATAGATTCACTATAGGTCCCAGGATCATCACCCACTCAAACCCGGAAATAATAATTTTGACCTCAACTTAGAAAAACGTGAATATCTCCGAAACAAGAACCTGCCATAAGGGCCTTTTGCATTCGGACGACCACATATTCGATATGATAAATTTTAAAGCAAATATATCAAATCCGCTTTGTATTGTTATTGATTTTCGTAGACTTTTTTTCTAATATAGATATTTATTCGTATATCTAACATATTATTTTGATAGTCAAGAAATCTTTGAAACGTTTTGAAGTTTTTTGACATATTTACAATCTTCAAATCTTGAAAACTTGTGTATTTTCAAAAGTAGTGATGAACCTCTTGAAACAAATTAAGTTTATCACGATAGAAAATATGTAATTTGTCTTTTTAAAAATATCGTTATTGGAATAATGTTCATCGGTTCTAAGATTCATAAAATACGCTAATTGCCACGTTTTTAAACGAATACGCACAGAAAAAAGAAGACTTATATGTTTGTACATTGTTTGTAGTTCTCCACATTCCACTGTAACTTTTGATGAAATTGCCATATAGTGTCATGCATTTTTATTCACATGCAGTTAATGATAGCCAGCATGAGATAGGTGTATTAAGATTCACACCTGTGTATAAAAGCCATCTAAAACCACAAAAATGTTACACTGAACATCAATTTTTTTACGTGCATTAAATATCTCGGTCAATTATGGACTGATTTGCATGAAAAGTTTCAGAATCAATAAAGGATCAGTGAGAAATACGTTGTATTGCGTAAAACGTAGGCATAAGTTGTACACTGGAAATCCCATTTAAGTAACTCCCATTTAAATCGTTCCTCAAATTTGAGTCACCGAAATTTAAGTGATCCGGGGAGCGCGCGACCGAGAGAGAGGCGATGCTCAGCCATGCGTGACAAACATCATGAGTGCAGTAATCTCAGCGCGTTATTTGCGTCAGCTGTTAGCATGCGTTCAAATCCAAGGTAAATGCCACTCAGGATCATGCCCAAAAACGGACTTAAATGGAATTTCCAGTGTATATTATTATTCCCGAAAAGTGCCGTAGTGAGAGTTACAAAAAGTGATATTTTTCAAACCTCGTAAATCGATGTATTCCCATTTTTTGATTGCGAAAATGGTAATAAAAATACATGAAAAATTATCTTCATGGTCAAAACTTTGAAAAACTTATTTCTAAACATAAAGATACAGAAATAGGCATACTATGGGCCTTGGAGTGTATCGAGTTTTGTTAAAAAGGCTATATCCAGAAGAAAATAGGGCTAATATTCCCTTATCCCTTTTCCAGAAGCCATTCTTTTCATAATTTGAAAAGTGAGAATACAACCATGCCACATTTCCAGTAGTATAAGAAGAATAAAGAGGAGCAAAAGCTAAAGTCCAAGAGAGGCACCTAAATGATGTAGATAGTGAGGAGAAAAAATTGATATAGAAATTTAAAAAGAAATAAACGAAAATCAGTGAATTTTTGAAATGAATTTTATAGGATTTTGAAAGTCGTGTATATGGTGGTAATAGTAAATTATAATATTAATAGTGAAAAACATACATGTTATTGTAGATCAAATGCATTGAAATGTATTCCCCACTTTTGTATATTATGAACTGAAAGGTATGAAATAAGAAAATCATTGAAAAAATATCAAATACGCTAGGCATCAAGTAGCCACTCTGATGTAGAAAACAAGATGACAGTGTTATATAAACATAATACTTTCGAATGCGCTGATTTATTTTATTGTACTTCAATTTAATATTTTATTCTGAAATTCAAAGAATTATCAATTTTATTATCATATTTCACTGCTATACTAATAATGTAGAATAATGTAGAATATACTGAACTAGTCATGTAAAAATATATTATTTCCTACGTACATCAAAGTGACTTTTTGATACATAGCGTATTCGACATTCTTTTTCAATTATTTTTTTATGTTCTGACCTTGGAGTGGCTCAATTCATCGTAATAGTTCTTGAGGCAATTTCTGACGCGAATAAGGACCCATGGGATACGCGGAGGGCATAAAAAGAAGAAAACGCATAGGTATTCATATTATAATGCTGGTAGATGGTTCCACGTGAGTGCGTATCGTTCCCATGAGAAAAGAAAGGTCGTTATGTTTTTTACGAATCCCCATAAATTCGCAAGTGTTGATATATTTTGGACCAGGAATGACTGATAACTCGAAGCCTGATTTCATTAATCTTGTCTTTCAGATTGCAGGAGGCAAACAAAAATCGAACCGTCACAATAGCGTTTCAATTTTATCTTAATTGCTTTTTACAATTTCATCAATGTACATTGTACATTTAAGTGGTTCAAAAAACATTGAATTAAAAAAATTACGGTGCATCTTGATATTTTTTTTCCAAATCATGAAACTAATTACTTAATTAATTTGAGGGAAATCGTTTTAATTAGGAACATCTCTCGAATTAATAAAGATAAGTAATTTTAAATATAAGTATCTGAATTCGTCTTGTTGTCTTCTAAATTTCAGATGATTTATAAACCACAATTAAACAAATTTTAAATTGTGCAGGTTTACAAGAGGATGACGACGTACTGTTAGATTTAATTAATTTTTGTTTGTTTCGTATTTTCTATATTATTGGCTATATATTGAGATTATGATGGTTTATAGATCATATGAAATTACAGAAGAAACTAAGGCGAATTCAGAGACCTGAAAATCTCTTATCTTTATTAATTTGGAAGATATTCTATATTAAAACACCGCACAGTGAGGGAAAAAGTTACTTTTATGATTAAAAATATCGTACAGCGGAAAAATCTTTCCGAGTTTAACGTATGTTTTTTGAAGAACATCTGATTAAATTTTAAAGAAAAATGTTCCACCCTATTTTTAATTCAATTTGTTAATTTTTTTATGAATAATGAAAAGTAACAAAGATATAATACCGCAATATGACTTTCCGCAATGTGACATGCCACACATGTGACTTGACGCAATGTGACTTGCTACAATGTGACATCCGGGGGGTTGGCATGATCCGGATCTGATTAATTCAAAATGATTATTAAAATATATATAATAAAGAAACATATAAGTCAGATTTTTTCGGAAGACAATTTTTCAGTTCCCGTTATGTAAAAAAATATTTGAGCAGACTTGCGTCCAATTAGGGCATTGTCTAGACCGTCTAATCAAAATGACCTTTTCGGTCCCTAATCAGGAGCTGGCTAGCCATTCAAGACAAATAAAATTTCTAAGTATCAAACCCTAAGATGTTTTTGTACATTTCTAAAAATAGCCAAGGTGTTTATAAGTATCAAAAATGAAAAATGAACTCCATTTTCCTCATCATCTAATCAATTTTTTCTTTTATCATCTTTCTTTTTTCTCCAGAAAGTTCCAAATTTTGTTCAATTTTCACATTTAAAAAAAATTTCATACACTTCAAATTGAGTAAACATGTATAAAAAGAACACTTCAAGGAAAGAAATCCAGGATTCTAAAGCCTTTTTCCAATTTCAGGAGTTAACTATGTTTACCCTTTCGAGCAAACATAAAATATGTGTTCATCCGTGTCCACGAATGGGAAAAAATTCTTTCGAGTCTGAGTTTAAGTATGAAACTTTTTGGACAATGTTAGACTTTGAGGGCAAACATCGCTGAAATTCTATCGACGACTCAAGGAGGTGGTCACCATCACAAATAAAGACCCCTCATCAGGTTCCCTAAACAAATATCCTATCGCTTGCATGGATCGTGGCTTTATAATAGCCTAAAAGACGGGAAATATATCTTCCAAACCAAAAACAGAGATGATACAATTTTAGCCCTTTCACAATTTCATGCTTCCCTTGTTATTCCTAACAGCTTGATTGTTTAATGATAAAGTCTATATAGGATAATAATTAAAATATTAATTAGGGAGCTAATTTATGTGAAACAAGAATCAAGTAATCACTGAAATAAACTAGAGTACTTTTGTTTACGGTATAATTTTTTGTAGGTATTATTTAATACTCGTAGTGTCCTGTTTTTGAATAGGATAACTTTATGCTGTTAT
>CAKNYM010031349.1:0-18417 GCA_932195095.1 Andricus curvator
CGGATGCTTCAATTATAGCGGAAAATTGTAGTAAATTTAATATGAATTACATAATTTTTTTCACGTGCAATTATTCAAAATTAGAAGTACTTCTAATAATTGAGAACCATACAAAATAAATTTTTGAGTTATTTACAATGAACTATTCATCAAGGTAGAATTCAATGCGACTATTCTAATTTGATTTCAATTTTCTATGAGATTCCATTTACCAGGTTGTTCTACCACTAAGCTGATAGAGAGATCAGAAGAAAAATCCTTTTTCACGAATAGGCTTAATTTGTTTACGGAATCAAAAAAAAATGCATTTCCAAAAGGTTTTTTCTACGTTACATTGAAAATTTACAATAATTATTAATTATTTGAAAAAATGCTATAAACACATTCAGAGTTCGGCTATTCTTCAAGGAATAGGCACAATTTTTTCACGGATTCAACTTATATCTTTCCAATTACTCTTTTGTATGCTGCTTTGTAAATTTACAAGAATGATTAATTATTAAAATAATTTTCATAAATAAATTCAGCGTTTGGCTATTCTTCACATGAAATAAAAACATACATGCAGCTATAACCTTTTCAATAATAAGTACAGCAAATTCTTTTTCATATGATAATATATGCACTATGTATATAATAAGAATTAAAAAAGCATAGAAATTTTATAACGGTAAAAACTTTCCTTTTCGTTAATTTCAGTCTTTTTTCTGCGTTTTTTTTTAATTTCTTCAAGTACTTTAATAATCAATTCAGTTCAATGAGATTTTGCTTCATCAAGATTTTCTAAATTATATTTTCTCTTGCAATATATTGCAAGAGTTTTGTTGAAAATTCGTCTTTTCTGGTGGAATTCAGCCGTTTTTAGATCAAAATTAAAATCTTTTCTGGTTGAAGTATCAAATACATATTATGTATTATTTAAGAATTCATCTTTTTTGGTTTCATTATTTTAGATGGAAATTCTCTTTTCTTTCTAACTATTTTTACAAAAAAAAAAGTGTGAACATTAATTTTTTCAACTGAAAATGTAATTATTTCATGTTTGGTTTCAAATTTATCTTCTTCATTTTAAACTTCAATTACTTGGTTGAAAATTAAACTTTGTTGTTATAAAATTAATATTGTTGGCTGAAAATTCATTTCTTTGATTGAAAATGTATCTTTCTGGTTAAAAATTTATCTCTATAATTTAAAATTAGAGAATTAAGAACAACATTAGAAATTAAAAAATTTAATTTTTCGACAAACGACACAAACTATGAAGAAAATGAAGTGACAAAAGTTGCTCATCCGAAAAAGAGCTACACAATTGTAATTAATAATTTTTTATAGGAAAACGGCACAAGGCACGAAAAAAATTAGTAAACAAGAGTTGTTCACCCAAAAAGGATAGAAAAATTTTTCAATTATAATTTTCAGATAGAACAAGTACATTTTGTTTAAATCGTAAAAAACTAGATTAAAAATTAAACAAATAAACTTTGGGAAAAAACGACATTAGAGACGAAAAAAAATGAGAAGGCAAAAGTTGTTCAACCAAAAAAGATCTTTGAACTTGTTATAAACTCTTGTTATAAAAAGAAATTGAAAACCAAAAAACTTACCTGCTTGGAAAAAGGACACAAGCTACAATAACATTTTATTTTTAAACAATTTTCGCCTAAATTATATTAAAAATTTTTTCCAAACTACTTAACGCTAGGATGCATAGTTTTAGTTTAAATTGTTAAAAATAACATTGAAAATAAAGAAATTAAATTTATCGAAAAACGACACAAGTCGCAATAAAATGTTTAAGGATCAAATTGTTTCTTTAGAGGATGCACTCTTTTTTTAAATTAGGAAAACAAGACAATTAAAAGACGCATATTTCAATACCAATGCTTATTATGAATTGTAATAATATAAATTTATTGAAATAATACATTTTTTAGGGTAGCTTAGAATAAAATTTAATGCAAAATAATTTGAAAAATTACACGCTCTTATGCAATTCCAAATCCTATTCAAATATTGTTTCAATCTGCAATATTCCATTGTTAACCCATTTAATTTAAAAATTTTTAATTAAGTAAGACATTTTTTTGAATTTTTAGCAATACATATTCTATTTTTAATTTAAAATGAGCAATTATAAATCAAATATTGAAAACTAAACAATTTTAAACTGAATTATTTGAAATAGAAAGCCTTGAATCGTTAATATTTCAGAGTGTTAAATTAAAACATTGTATGTTACAATTTTAATTTTTCTATTTAAAAAATTTTAAATATTCAAGTAAAATTATTGTATTTTGATGCATAAATAACAATTGAACAATTATCAATTTGGAAAAAATTTTTAAATAAAATTCTTATCTTTGCTGGAAAAATTTAAAATGATTAGAAGTTTTGAAAAGATTCCCAAATAATTTGAAAGGTGAACAGATTTCAAAACATTTAAAACACAATGTAGATTTTTGATAATGCCGAACATAACATTTATAAGCTTTTTGAACATTTTGAAAGGTTTTAAATGAATAAAAAATTTGTATCAAGATTTGTAGAAAAACTAACAATAATTTTTTTTTAATTAATTTTAAAAGAATAATAAAAAAGATTTTCAAAAAATAATCTGGATGATTTTAAGGTAATTTTTTTACTTTTGCAAGATTTTCCACAAATTATTGGGAATTCTTCAATAGCATTGAAAATGATAGCGTGGACTTCTTTTTTTTTATATATTTTAACTGTACAATGTATAAAAGTGAACAATTGAAAATTTGCAGTTCAACGGATTTCAATTAAAAAAATTTCAATATAAAAGTTTTTAAAGCTTTAATTTTATATGCGTAATTTTTTTAGTTTGTAGACGTGTTATTTTGTTGGAATTTTTTTTATAGATAATTTTTTTTAACTTGAAGTTCAAGTATTCCATGTTTGGATGAAAATTTTTCTTCTTGAGTTTAAAATTCAACTTTCTGGTTGAAAATTTTTATATTTTGTTGAAAATTTGTTCCTATTCCATTTTTGCTAGAAAATTTACCTTTTTTACTTGAAAGTTTACTTATTCTGTTAAAAATTGAACATTTTTGATGATATTTTTGACTTCATTGGTCGAAAAATCTTACTTGATTGAAAATTCAACTGTTTTGTTGAAAATTCCTCTTTTTGCTTTGACAACTGATCTGTTTTGGTTAAGGATTCAACTATTTTGTTGCATGTTCTCATTTTATGTTTCAATTCTTCTGTTCTTAATAGAAAATAAAAATATTTTTTGGTGGAAATATTAATTATTATACTTTCTGTTGAGAATTATTTCTTTTATCGAAGATTAATCACTTAAGCTAGAAATTAATTGTTTTAACTAAAAAAGTAATTCTTCAATTTTTGGTTCAAAATTTTTCTTTTCGAGTTGAAAACTGAAGTGTTTGTTTCAAAATTCATATATCCTACATATGTCTCACGACATTTCTGGATAAACGCTCATAAAATTCTTAACGACTGTTGTGACCCATACTATTTAGAATATATTTTTCATCATACTTCAATCGAAAATTTGACATTCGATGCCAGTGGAGCGGGTCGAAAATCGAGTTTTCTACCCTAGGAAAGAAAACTCGGTTGTTTTTATAGTTGTTTTAAGGTTGTTTTTATACATGAAAGAAACATTTTAGAATGGTCAAGGAATTTTTAATTTGGGATATCGTAGCAACCCTGATATTGCAAATATTTATTGGCAAAGAGGGAAAAGGGAAAAGCACACAACATATACTAATCATATTTTTCCTACACAAAATATTTTCTACACAGAACATATCCTACACATGAATAAATTGTAATTATTTTATCCTAAAAATAGCTTTAGAATATTGTATAAAAATTATTCTGTATAAAATAATAAGGAATTTCTTATATATGTTTTGTGTAGGAAAAGTTTGAAATTCAATATTCTTGTGTAAAATATGCCTGTGTTGAATAACTTCACTCACAATATTTGTAATATAGCAGCAACATTATTTAAAGTAAACTTATAATCATATTATTTTGTTTAGGATGTACTTTGTGTGGAAAATATTTTACTTACAGTTTTGAATATGTTGTGTAGAATATATTTCGTGCAGAGTATATTTTGTGTAGAAAAAATACTGGACCTAATACTTTTTATACAATACTTTTAGATTATTTTTATAATAAAATAATACTATTCATTTCTGTGTAGAAAATATGTTGTGTAAAACAAATATTGCAAAGAATAACTTTGGTACAGTATTCTAAAATTATTTTCAGAATAAAATAATTACTATTTATCTCTGTGTAGGAAATATTTTAACAATCGGATTTGATAAGAATCAAATCAAGCCTTTCAATATAAATATGCATAAGTATTATTTTGTAGGTTACAATTTTCTATATTGGCAACCATATTATTGATAGGTAACTTATTAACATTAAAAGGAATACCATATTTGTGACCCAGTGCTAAGGTTTCAGCTACCTCATCAAGGATTTCGACATTTGAGATATTTTTGAAACATTTTCTTTTAAGGCTCATGTAGGGGGTAATCTAACCTACAAAACTCATCGCAAAAAATTGATTTCGAATGCTGGCGCACCGAAAGGATGTCAGGGGGAAATTTTTTCCCCACAGGAAGCACATATCCCAGTTTTCAAACGCCGAAAAAAAGTAAACAGAAACAGTACAATCAGCGCCGCGTGGTATCTCGATCGATCACTAAATCTATTTAAAAGGACTTCTGGCGCCATATTCAAAATAGAAAAAGCATTGAAACATATGTAGGAGTAATAATTCTTAATAAGTTATAATATATTATTTAAAAAACATATCAAATAAATATTATTTAAAAAAATATAAGGAAAAATATATTCAACGCAAAATACTGACTGATAAAATAGATCAATAAAACTTTCCACATTTTCTTCTAATTCTGAGTTGATCTTATAACATTGCCTTCACACCACCCACACAGAAGAAATAATTTACATATAGCTAAAGAAGATTTGGTAAAGATTTTCCAAACTTGTAATTAGCAAAAAAAAAGTTATTTCCACAAGACGCAAAGTTATTTTGTTAATGATTTTTTCAGAGAAACCTTAGGCTATATAATGTACCCCTAACACTCCATCAAATCCACCCACGTATAAGAAATCAATTCTAGTAAGCTGGAAAGACTTGGTAAATATATTGCTGTATTATTCTTTGACGAAAAAATAACATTTTTAGAAAAAGTCGAAGTCGTTGTTTCTATGATTTTTTGATGTGATCCTCAGTCAATAGATTGTTATCAGAACACCCATACAAACCCACTCTCGCATTAGAAATCAATTCTAGAAAACTGGAAAGACTGTCAATATTTCTTTATGGTGGCCATTGAACACCATGAAAAAGATTGGAAATTTGTCGTTTTTCACATTATTCTTGAGAACCAGTTTTCGAAACAAGTTTTTTATTATTTATTCCTAAGACATTCTGTCTCTATGAACTCTTATGAACTCTTATCAAGTCTGATCGACTTGAGCCTGTGGATTCCATTTCGAATTCAGGTTTAGAAAGAAGCCATAAGAGTCAGAATGTCTTCGGAATAAATGATAAAAAACTTGGCTGGAAAACTGGTTCTCAAGAATAATGTGAAAAACAACAAATTTCCAATCGTTTTCATGGTGCTCAATGGCCACCATAAAAAAATATTGACAGTCTTTCCAGTTTTCAAGAATTTATTTCTAATGCGAGAGTGGGTTTGTATGGGTGTTCTGATAACAATCTATTGAATGAGGATCACAAAAAAATCATAGAAACAACGACTTCGACTTTTTCTATAAATGTTATTTTTTCGTCAAAGAATAATACAGCAATATATTTACCAAGTCTTTCCAGCTTACTAGAATTGATTTCTAATACGTGGGTGGATTTGATGGAGTGTTAGGTTTACATTATATAGCCTAAGGTTCCTCTGAAAAAATCATAAACACAATAACATTGCATTTTGTAGCAAATGCTTATTTTTGCTAATTACAAGTTTGGAAAATCTTTACCAAATGTTCTTTAGCTATATGTAAATTATTTCTTCTGTGTGGGTGGTGTGAAGGAAATGTTATAAGATCAACTCAGAATTAGAAGAAAATGTGGAAAGTTTTATTTATCTATTTTATCAGTCAGTATTTTGCGTTGAATATATTATTCCTTCTTTTTTTTCTTATATTTTTTTTAAATAATATTTATTTGTTATGTTTTTTAAATAATATATTATAACTTATTAAGAATTATTACTCCTTAATATGTTTCAATGCTTTTTCTATTTTGAATATGGCGCCAGAAGTCCTTTTAAATAGATTTAGTGATCGATCGAGATACCACGCGGCGCTGATTGTACTGCTTCTGTTTACTTTTTTTCGGCGTTTGAAAACTGTGTTGTTTTGTTAATTTTTTAATATTTATCGCGAGTGTTGACGTTTCAAAGGGACTTTCCCCCTCAAATAGGGATATGTGCTTCCTGTGGGGGGAAAAATTGCCTAATTGACATCCTTTCGGTGCGCCAGCATTCGAAATCAATTTTTTGAGGTGAGTTTTGTAGGTTAGATTACCTCCTACATGATCCTTAATTTGAAATCTCTATAATGATTTTTCTGAGGTAAAAACCTGTTTTGCATTAAATTGAACTTGTTGATACATTCTTGTCTCTTTTTATTTATACTTCAGATTATTTAAACTTAATTCGTGTGAAACAAAATATTGTGATAAAAATTCAGGAAAGAAATTTTGGATCAAATTAGAATCACATTAGTTCAAAATAATTAGCCTCTTCCTTCAATAAATAATATCAATCGAGAACGAATTCATGAAATCTATAATGGTTATAGTAAGAAAAATAACTGGATTGACACATGCAAAAAATCAGATCTAAAAGTTACGTTGCCTTATGTTCAAGGACTCTCGGAAAGGTTAAGAAAAATCATTTTAAATTTAACATAAATTTTTATTTTAGCAATCAAAACACTCTTAAAACATTTTTAATCAATCAAAAAGATATTGATAAGACCGAAAATTTGTCTGAAATTGTTTATCTCATTAAATGTAATTGCTGTGAAAAATTTTATATTGGTGAAATAGGTAGAACATTAAAAAATAGAGTTTCGGAACATAAAAGAGATTGTAGAGTTGGAAATTTGAATACAGGTCTATCAGAACATTGTTGGAACTTACACCATTACTTTGATTTTGATTTTAACAATATTAAAATTCTAACTGGAGAAAAAAATACTTATAAAAGACGAATAATAGAATCCATTTTTATAAACAAGTATTACAATATTTCTATAAACTTACAGAAAGAAATTATGAATGTCAACAAAATATATCAATGTATTATAAAATAATCGAAAACCAATTTAAAATCCAATTGCTTTGGCGCGCTTTCCTCATTTGCGATTCATTTAAATGACGCCTTTATTTTGCATTACTGAATTTACCGCCTTCAAGTTGTCATATTGTCTACTTTGTCATATGTTCGTCGCTTGTCCCAAACTAGTATAAAGATTTTGATTTTTCTAGTTTAAGATGTAGTCTCTATCTAAAAAAGCCTCTTCAATTGTTGAGGCTTTTTTCGACGATACGATGTTATATAATTGTTTTTTAATTTGAGTGACATTTTAGAATGATTTTAAATTTGACCATAAACTATTGACATGTTGTTGACTTCAAAATTGAAAAACACTTGTTTCTTACAAGATACTAATCACAGGTATTTTTATTCTTTTTTTTTTTAAGAAGACCGCATAGGAAATATTCTGTTGAGAAAATAGATTGTGTAGGAAAAATACAACGGAATTAAATTCTTTGTAGGAAATATTTTGAATAGAAAATATGGTGTGTAGGAAAAATATGATCAGTATACGTTGTGTACAATATATTTTGTGTAGAATAAGTTTGTATAGGAAGAGCGTTTTCCCAATAGGGAAAAGGGAAAAGTTATACGACTGAATTAAAGTTAAATTTCGTTACTCGATACGGCTCAGTTTCGGTTTTGAAATATTTGCTTAATTTGATTTTCTAACCAAAAAATGACAATAATCCTAAACTTACTGATAAATTGGTGAATAAATTTTCTCAAACTTTCAGCATTTTTAAGCTTTGAAAATATCAAAATAACGAGGGTTTACAAATTTTAGATTTCGGTGTCAATTTTGAAGTGAAGCTTGTCGGTAAGTCTGGCTTTTAAATATACTTATTTAATTTATTATTTCCATGTATCCAAACAGATATATTTTAGGATGGCTTTTGGTCTTTTCTCAGTTAACATTTTTCAGCGTTATGAATTTCATACTGATTACTTTTAAAAAAAGAAATAGTAAGTGAGCTTTTTTTCTTATCGCTTCTCACCAAATGTAAAAAAAATGATTGGATTTCATTGAATGAAAGCCTGTTTTCTCGAAAGCAAAATTCTCTACTGATTTGCTACAAACTTTTTTTGAAAATAAATTAATAAAAGTCAAACATTACCATCTGTTTCATATTTCTTCTTTTCAAAATTATTTCTAAATTACATTAGGTAATAAAAACATAATTTTTAAAAATTGGATGCTGTAAAGTTGTGAAGAATTTTTTCTTAATAAAAGAAGCTTTGATTGTTTAAAATCTTATTACTTTAACGATAAGAATGAGGCGATAAGAGTCAAAAGTATATTCGGAGACACGTGTCTTTCAATACGTAATTTTGTTATATAGTTCCATTTCTTTGAAACGAAAAGTAATATTTTCCTTTTTGAAAAATACCATCAATAACGAGAACTACCTCAAAACAGAAACTTCATGAAAAGTGACGTATCTTACTTTATTTGGAGACGCACATTTTCTTTAAAAATAAATATTTTAAAACAAAGCTCGCTTTGTTTTATTTCGCGAGACTTACAAGACACCTTCAAAAAGATGTGCAAAATATTTGTAAACTGTCCAAAAATTTTCCGGTTGGCTCAGATTTTTATTGAAGCGCTATTCAGAAAAATCGATCTATTTCTTTTATGTCAACCTCAGTTGACATTACGCAATTTTTTTCCTTGTACTGACTGATGAAATGTAAATATATAATTATCTCAGAAGGACAATCTCGACGCTTAGAATATATAAGATAGCAATTATGATACCATATAAATACTGTAATGAAATACCAGAATATTCTTTAGATTGTCAGCGGAATTACTGATTAACGCATTAATAAGTTGTTCCCATAATTGAGAAAAATGGAGATCGTTTATACACTGGTCTTTACCTGGATGGTCATCCTGAATTCTATCGGTGAATATAATACTTTAATATATCCATAACTAAAATAAATTCTTCGCGCAAATAAAAATTCTTCAGACATCATGTGCATTCTATCCCAATTGCCATTCTTTGCTAAACTCTTTTTAAGTTCGTCCGAAATAAATACGAACTTAATCTCAATTATTTCCGGGGGATTCCGTTTACTTTCAATAAATTTCCCAGGGCAAACCTCCCTCAATGGCTTTGACCTTTTCTCGCAATTTTGCCACAAGGAGTTCATGATATGAGACGTAAGCGAACAAAACATGATAAATCCATTCCGGATGATACATCAATATTTAGACAAACGCGTATCCTAAAGGCACCAGAGATAACAAAAAATCAAATACTTTACATATTTTATCCAAAAAAGGGATTCATCATCTTTTGTTCGCTTATTCCTCATATATCAACATACCTAAACAAAGTTCATCCTGTTTCTTCTTACAGAGGCAAGTTCAAAATTCGAGGACTTACCTGATGTCAAGCCTATTTCTCGTGTTTCTCGTATCGGACAAATTGCTTCTTCTTCGGACGGACAAGATTCTAAAGACAGTTTCACTTCTCCAGCCAAACGTTATTCTCCGGCCACGCGTCCTTCTCCTGCTAAACCTGCTCTTCGTGCCAGGTCCAGGTCTCCTGCCGCCAAGCCTACCGCGCTCATTCTTGCATCTGACGGATGTACATATGGATTTGACCAATTTAAATTTATTCGGCTTATTCCCAAAAGGAATTCGGAGGGGCTTTTTGAACTTCGAAGATACAGTTTTCCTGCGGATACACGAATTAAAAAACTCGTGCGAACAGGTGTCTTTAGGCCCATGCCAAACGAAGATCAAATTGTTCTATCAACATTGGGTGGTGACATCTTTGCATTATTGGAGAGTAGTGATGTTCTTGCTGGAATATATGAATATGATATTCGTGTTGAAAATAACGTACGGGCAAAGATGAACATGGAAAGCCACGTGATTACTTTACTGGAAGACAATGAAATTCTTGAAGTTCCAGTAGGCCGCCGTCGCCGAATCTCACTTAATTTTCAAGTGGAGCATGTAAACAACAATCCTCAGGACCATTCACGTACAAAAAAAATTAAAACTGAAATATAAAATTGTTTGTGATCCGGAGTCATCTAAAAATGTTGATGCTAACCTGTATTTTGAATAATAATAAAAAGTCAATATATTATGGTTCATAAGGGTTCAATCTTTCGTCGATTTCTCATCCATTCTTTTCCCTGAACAAATTAAAAAAAAGTTTTGTGTAATTCCTCCACGAAAATTTTTGATTCGGAAAATTATTACAGGCATTTATCTATAATAACATAGGCAAAAAAAAAGTTTCATCTGCGGTGAACTAGATCACCATGCATGTATGTTTTTGGGGTTGCTGAATCCGAATCTGGTGTCAGATTTGCTCCATGACTTCAGGCTTCTGAAAAAATTAGCCTTTTTCAAAATAACATACAGTGCTAATCTGAAGTTCGAAAAACTTCATCCAGCTCAAATTAAAGATTGAACCTTGTGTTTTAGGGTGACTATATTGAGAAAATTATAATTGTCTATTTTGAGCTGTAATAGGTATTTGCTGCCCGCGCTTCGGGTAGGATGTTTCCGGTATTAAACCTGCAAATCAGAAATTACTTTCATGAATATACCGTCAAATTAAATCGGTTTATTCAGCAAATAGTATCTAAACCTATTATTATTTTAGGAAAAATCAAAAAAACTTTTCAAAATTAGTTAATGCTGATATACAAATAATTTCAACTTGACAACATTCTTAATCGAAATAATAGAATAAGGCCTTCATAATTAGACAAAATTTGAAAATAAAATATTCGGAATATTTGTGCACTTTTTGAAAGAAACTACTTGTCGTTACCGTTACGTCACGAAAGATATGTCTAGTTATTCTTATCGTAACCATTCCAATATGTAACTTTTTCTTAGCAACTATTGCAACAAAAATAATAATAAAAAGGAAACAAAAGCAAAAATAATTTCGAAAATAGTTAACTTTTTTTATCATTGGTATCTTTCAAAATCCGTTTAAAAAAATCCAAAAATTATTTCTGAAATCCTAGGTGTCTGAAGAAAGTGACATTTTTTCCAAATAATTTTTTAAGCTTCAATAACAGATTAGCTGAACTGATTTTAGCTGAAGTGGAAAATCAATGCATGAGGACTTTACAAAATAAAAACTTTGCTTACTTATCGAATTAATTGTTATAAATAAGTTGAATAAAAAATTGACGAATAGTGTAAGCAGTAAAAAAAATCTTTTTGCTAAAGCTTCTCCGTATAATAAACAAATGGAGAAAACAAAGTTGACGGTCTGTAGGCTTTTCATAATTTGTTGCATTTCAATTTCTTTTAATAAACATCGAAAAAAATTAAAGGCTCTATAGTCTGAAATAAATAATAATATATACGTCTTTGCATGACATTACAGAACGTGTTTTAATTTGCAGAATTACAATTTTATTACTCTTAACCCAAAATAAAAAAAAAAATTTTATTTTAAATCTATGTTCGTAGTACATGGCAAGAGATTATTACTCAAGGATTTTCTATTCTACTTCGTAGTATATGTCGTAAAATAAATTATACCATATAACATAATATTTTTGTTATCTACTCACAGTTTGAATAAGAATTCCAGAAAAATAGATTTTTGTTGATCCAACGTTATCTCTGACGATGCTTCAATTAGAGCGGAAAAATTGTAGTAAATTTAATATGAATAAAACAATTTTTTTCACGAGCAATCATTCAAAATTAGCAGTACTTTTAGTAATTAAAAACCATAAAAAACAAATTTTTGTAGTATTTCCGGATGAACTATTCATCAAGGTAGAATTTAATTCGACTATACAAATTTGATTTCAATTTTCTATACATTTCCATTTACCAGGTTGTTGTACCACTAAGCTAATAGAGAGATCGGAAGAAGAATCCTTTTTCTTCCGATTTCTCTAGTAGCTTAGTGGTAGAGCACGTGATCGGCAATCAGTTGACCTGGCGTTCGAATCCTAGCGGAGCGGAAGGAGAAGATCTTTTTTTTGATTAAATTTAATTTAATTTTCTAATTAAACACAAATTATGTACCTTCTCTTGGCATCCATTCTCAAATTGAAAAATTTAGAATAAATCATCAAAAATATATAAAATAAATAATATAAATATGGCATATACTTGTAATATAAATAAATAAAAATAATAATCTATTAAAATTTTATAGGATGCGTAGGTTTTGTTTGATTCGTAGAAAGAAACATTAAAAATATAAAAAATTCAATGTCGGGACAAACGACAGACGCTATGAAGACAAAAATTAAACAAAAGCTGTTCACCCAAAAAAGAGCTACATATTTCTTCTTAATTATTTTTTCGATGAAGCGCGTGGCTTTGGCTGTAATCATAAAAAATAAAATAAAATAATTTATTTTTTGGACAAACGACACAAGCTATGAGAAAAATGAATAGACAAAAGTTGTTCATCCAAAAAATAGGTACAAACTTATGAGTAAAAATTTTTTGATGAATCGCCTATTTTTTGTTTTAATCGTAAAAGATAACATCAAAAATAAACAAATTGAATTTTTTAAAAAACGACACAAGGTACGAAAAAAATTAATCGACAAAAGTTGTTCACCCAAAAAATATCGACAAATTTTTTATAATAATTTTTAGATCGGACGAGTAGATTTTTTGTATTCGTGAAAAATAAGTTTAAAAATAAAAAATTAAATTTTTGGAGAAATGACACGGAAGACGAAAAAAAATGAGAAAGTTATAAACAGTTATAAACTCTTGTTATAAAAATATATTAAAAATAAAAAAATTAACTTTTTGGAAAAATGACACAAGCTTCAATAACATTTTATTTAACAAAATTTGTTGCCTAAATCATATCTATAAATTTGCTTAGAACCACTTTACGCCAGGATGTGAATTATAATGATATAAATTAATTAAAATAATAAATTTTTTAGGATAGCTGAGAATAAAATTTAATGCAAAATAAGAACCAAATATTAAAGTAACCATCATAAATGAAATTTGTGCTTTATTTAGCAATATATGAATAAGCAATCCCAGGCTGAGGTACAGAAATAAATGTAATATACGTTTGATATAATACTGTTGAACATAATGTAGAAAATTTCACATTTTGAACAAAATCGAGTGCAAGGCACGAGATACGTGATGAGAATGTGTTCGTTGAATCCGAAGGAGCTTTAACAAAAGAGAATTCACAATCACCAAATGTGGACGAGTGCGAAGCGTGCGATATGATATATACAGGGTGTTTTCAAAGTATAGGAACAGCAAAATATCTTGGAACGGAACCTTGACCATGACCTTCTTGGTCATTTCAGGGTCAAAATGATTTTTTCAAATGGGAACCCCTTCTTTTTGACCCCGGGAACTGAGATTTTCTACAATAATTTTTCTTCTGCAATATATTTTTCCGTAATTTTTACTGTGATTTATTCTTGAAACATTTTAATGAATTTAGCCTGTGATATTTTTTTCAATTTTTTCAAAATTCAGATAGTTTTCAAGCAAATTAAAAGAAAAGTTTACAATTTCCATTACAAGTTGTTTTTTTTTATTATAATTATAAATAATGAAAAATTATGAATATTTAAAAATTCATTTTGTTTTCATTTTGTTACATTTTTGGCGTCTATGACTTCTTTCAAATTTAAACTATTTTTGAAATATTAAGCAATCGAAAATATGATTTCATCTTCAGCTCATTATTTTTAAAGAGAAAATTACAATTTTAATTATTATTTTGGCTTATTTCTTAATATTTCTTTTTGAAATTATATAGCCCCACTTTTTTCGAAAATTATTATTTTTATTAGAATAATGAAACATACAAATTATGAACATTTAGAAATTTATTTTATTTTACGTTTGTTTACATTTTCAAAGACAATTACATCCTTCTATTTTTAACTGAAAATAAAAAATTATGAACGTTTAGAAATTTATTTAATTTGAATTTCAGTTACATTTTCGAAGGATATAACGTCTTTCTGATTGTAAATATTATTGTAATCTTAAACAATTGATAATATGAATTCATCCTGTGCTATTTTTATTATAAAACATTAAAATTTGAATTATTTTTGGAATTTGAAGAAGTTTAGAAAATTTTAAAAATGTGTTCATCCTTCGCTCATTTACCATTAAATAAAACAGAGTCAACTGACTATATTTTTTCGATGATTTTCCTGCGATACATTGTAAATATACAATAGTTATTAATTATTTAAACTATTTTTATTGAAAAAATTCAGAGCTTGGCCATTTTTCCAATAATATAGTTTTGGCTATTTTTCAACGAATAGGCTAAATTTTTTCACAGGATTAAATAAAAATACATTTTCGATGACTTTTTTGTGTGATGCTTTGCAAATTTTCTATAATTATTATTTATTTAATCAATAAAAAAAAAAATTAAGAGCTTGAACTTGTTTCAACGAATAGGATCAATTAGTTTAGGGTATCAAGAAAGAATATATTTCCAATAACTATTTTCTACGATGCGTTGTAAATATACAATAGTTATTAATTATATAAAATATTTTTATTAAACAAATTCAGAGCTTGGCCATTTTTCCAATAATATAGTTTTGGCTATTTTTCAACGAATAGGCTAAATTTTGTTACATAATTAAATAAGAATATCTTTCGGATGACTTTTTTGTGTGATGGTTAGCAAATTTTCAATAATTAATAATTATTTAAACAATTTCCCTAAATAAATTAAGAGCTTGGCCTTCTTTCAACGAACAGGATCAATTAGTTTAGGGTATCAAGAATATTTTTAATAATTATTTTCAATTCTCAATAAGTATTTTCTACGACACGTTGTAAATATACAATAACTATTAATTATTTTAACAATTTTCATATACATATTCAGAGTTTGGCTACTTTTCACGGAATAGGCATAATTTGTTTACGGAGTCAACTAATAATGTCTTTCCGATTACTCTTTTCTATGCTGCTTCGTAAATTCACAATAATTATTAATAATTTAAACAATCTTCATAAACAAAGTCAGAGCTTGGCTATTTTTAAACAAATAAGCTCAATTCTTTTACAGAATCAACTAAGAATATCTTTCCGATTACTCTTTTCTATGAAGCTTTGCAAATTTATAACAATTATTAATTATTTAAGCAGTTTTCATACACATATTCAGAGTTTGGCTATTTTTAAAGGACTGGGCAGAATTTATTTACGGAGTCAACTAAGAATGTATATCCGATGACTCTTTTCTATGTTGCATTGTAAATTTACAAGAATTAATAATTATTTAAACAATTTCGATTAAAAAATCAAGAGTTGAGCTATTTTTCAACAAATAGGCTCAATTTTTTACAGAATTAAGTAAGAATATCTTTCAGATTACTTTTTTCTATGATGATAAGAAAAGTCTTTCTGATGACTCTTTTCTATGTTGCTTATGTAAATTTAAGGAAATGATTAATTATTTGAACTATTTCCATGAACGAATTTAGGGTTTGTCTATTTTTACACGAATAGGCTTAATTTGTTCACGGAATTAACAAAGAATGCATTTCCAATCAGTTTTCCCTACGTTGCATTGAAAATTTACGATAACTATTAATTATTTGAATAAATGTTACAAACATATTCAGAGTTTGGCTATTTTTCATGGAATAGGCACAATTTTTTTAACGGATTTAACTTATCTCTTTCCGATGACTCTTTTGTATGCTGCTTTGTGAATTTACAAGAATTATTAATTATTAAAACAATTTTCATAAATAAATTCAGCGTTTGGCTATTTTTCACATGAAATAAAAACATACATGCAGCTATAACCTTTTCAATAATGAGTACAGCAAATTCATTTTTATAAAATAATATATGCACTACTTATTTAATAATAAAATTGTTCTTTTTATAGGATGCGCAATTTTTTTTTTTATTAAAAAAACCAGACACTGAAAATACGTCTATTTCAATACCAATGCTTATTATGAATTGTGATAATATAAATTTATTGAAATGATACATTTTTCAGGGTAGCTGAGAATAAAATGTAATGCAAAATAATTTGAAAAATTAAACGCTCTTATGCAATTTAAAATCCTATTCTAATATTGTTTCAATCTCAAATATTCCATTTTTAACCCATTTAATTTAAAATTTTGTAATTAAGTAAGACATTTTTTTGAATTTTTAGCAATATTTTACTTTTCATAAAAAATGAGCAATTATAAATCAAATATTAAAAATTAAACAATTTTAAACTGAATCTTTTGAAATAGAAAGCCTTGAATCGCTTATATTTCAGAGTTTTAAATTAAAACTTTTACGTTACAATTTAAATTGTTCTATTCAACAAATGTTTATATTTGAGTGAAATTATTGAATTTTGATGCATAAATAACAATTGAAAAATTATCAATTTGGAAAAGATTTGAGTTAGTTCAAGAAATATTTACCAGTTTTGAGCTCGGGTTTGAGAAGATCCAAACTTAATTTAAAACTGAAAAAGATTTCGAAAAATAGAAAACTAAATTTATATTTTTGAAGATTTCAAAATAAAATGATTAAGCTCTTTATTGATCTTTGAAGGTTTTGAGAAAATAAAAAAATTTTCTTAACTTTGCTGGGAAAATTAAAAATGATTTTGTATTTTGAAAAATTAATTTTGAGAGAATATTTAAAAAGAATTTTAAACATTTTTGAATAATAAATAGCAATTGAACAATTATTGATTTGGAAAATAATCGAGTAAGTTTAAAATATATTTAGAAGTTTTGAAAAGATTTCAAAACATTTTAAACACAATGAATATTTTTGAAGATGTCGAACACAACATTCATATGTTTTTAAGCATTTTGAACGGTGAATGAATAAAAAATTTGTATCGAAATTCCTAGAAAAACTAACAATAATTTTTTTTTTTGCAAAATTAATTTTAAAAGAATATTTAATAAGATTTCCAAAATTTTCAAAAAAGAATCTGGATGATTCTAAGGTAATTTTTTTACTTTTGCGATATTTTCCAGAAAATTTTGGGGAAAGTTCGAGGTGCAAGATAATAAAATTATTATTAGATTCTTGGAAAATTTTTTAATTATTTTTTTTTGAAGAAATTTTTAAGCAAATATTTAATAAGGGTTCAAAAGAAATGTTAATGTATAAATTAATGTTTCCAACTTAAAATTGCTTGAAATGACATAATTTATGCATTTTTTTATTTATTCTTCAATTCATAGCATTGAAAATGATAGCGTGGATTTCTTTTTTTTTCGAATATTTTAACTGTAAAAGGTATGAAAGTTAAAAATTGAAATTTTGCAGTTTAACGACCTTTAATTAAAAAATTTTCAATCGAAAAGTTTTTGAAGCTTTCATTTTATACGCGAAAATTACTGAGCGTTTGGATTAACATTTATTTAAGCTTTAATTTGAAAAGTTCAAAATTCAAAAGTATTCCACGTTGCGTGTTTTAATTTGTGGTTCAGTTTACATAACTTCAAGTGAAGAAACTTTTAATTTCAAGAGTTCGAATTGTTTGATTTCAATGACCGTGATCAATTCTTTCTCAATTGTTCAATTTTGATTTGCAGTCAAAAAGTGGTTCTTTTTCGCCCTAGGATAAGAAATATTAAAATTATTGCAATGACATAATTTTAAATTACATATATGGTGTCCAATCATTGCTATATATTCGAAAAAAAACTTTAAACGTAAGTTCTTTTTTATAACTATTATTCATTTTTGTCTTTGAATATTGTACTATACTCAAAACTTTATTTCGAAATCTTTAAAAATCTAGGTTTTTATCTAAACTGATTAAAATCTTTTCAAATTTTAAATTATTTCTGAAATCCTAGGTCTTCAGGATGTGACATAGTTTTCCGATTAATTTTTCAAGCCTTAATAACTGATTAGCTAAACTATACACATATCAGTAGATGAGTAGGCTGCATTCTGGATCAATTAGCATTAGAGCGTGGCTGTGTGAGGTAAGCCTGTGTGCGTGTGTCTGTGTGAGGTTGACTCGAGACCGTTCTAGAACATTCCTTGATGACGTCACAGTAATATTGC
>CAKNYM010031354.1:0-10266 GCA_932195095.1 Andricus curvator
AGCGAAATTTTCAAATTTAAGAAGTTTATTGCAATACAGAATTTTAAGGCCTTTTTTAAATTGAAATATTTAATTCTCCTGGAGTACGACATCAAAAAGGCAATTACTTTCTATAGACTTTATAACTGTATTGCAATCAACTCACAATCAATGTATAAACTGTAATGATTTCGGCATTTTATAAAATATCGGCTTATACTTTGCAAAGAAATTGTCAAAATTATTTGAACTGAGGATCATTCAACACTCCTATTTACAGTTGTGGCGCTTATACATTTTCTTTATTTTTTCCTGTAAACTGTAAAGTATAATGCAATAATATAATTACCATTCACATTTTTCAATTGTTGCATTAGTAATAAAATCATATTCCTGTCATAAGAAATATTAAATTTTTTACCGCAGGATGTTAGTGAACGTTTCTGTTTCATTTGAGGTTCATTTACAGCATTAAAATAAAAAGATTATATTTCGAATCAGTCGCCCCAAAGCACCTCCTTTAAAACGTATCTGCGATCCTGGATTCATCCACCTACGTCACACGGCACGTGCCACGAACCAGTACCACGCCCTTCTACAGGCGAATAGAGGCCCGTGGTGGTGGAAATTGAACATGTGGTGAACGAGCAGTTTTCCCCTACTTGGGTAGGCCTGCGCTACGCCGACCTTGCGAGACTCATCAAAGTTTTCAGATGAGCCCCCCCCCCCTCTGTCTAGGATTACAAAGTCATATGCCTATCCCTGGGTACAATATCCTTCCTTATTAAGCATGCGAAGCAGGCCGTCCACTACGATGCACCACAGGAAGGGTGACGTGACACAACCCCCCTGTGAGCATACCCGCTTGGCCAGTCCCCTGAATAGGCCCTCGCCCCAACAGGCTTCAAGTCGCGGCCGGCTTTGCTACGGTAGCATAAAAGGCAGTATTTACAGAGCAGCCTGCCTGATAGGCGTGCTTCCCTCTGTGTAGCGGGGAGGCTAGAAGTACCTCATCCCTGATACATCACTCAACCAGATTCTCTATCGTCTTCGGATGGAGGGCTTTAAACTGATTAGCCTTCCTTCTCTCGGTTGATTAGAGTTCACCGAAAGTGTAGGAAGTAGACTTGTATCAGGTGATTCAGAGCTTGTGATTTTTTCGCCAATATCTTGTGGAACCTCGCTGTGTGCGGAATGTTCTTGGATTTCTCGCAAAAGCCCCTCCAAGTTTCCTGTTTATAAATTCTTATATTTTTATTGTATTCATACTGAGCCATCTTATAAATGTCCTAGTCTGGAGGAAATTTAGTTCTGTTTGTACTGTTCTACAAGGCTGTAGTGTTTTTACGAATTTTCTCAAGTTGGGTGTTCCACCATTCTGCTCCTTCTTACATTTTTATTGTATTCATACCGAGCCGTCTTATAAATGTCCCAGCCTGAATGCAATTTAGTTCTGTTTGCACTGTTGTACAACGGTCTAGTGTTTTTACGAATTTTCTCAAGGTGGGTGTTCCACCATCCTGCTCCTTTCCTAGACATAATTGTACTTGTAGGGTAATTGTACTTGTAGGGTAATTGTTCTCATATAATGTAATAAGAACCCTTCGTAAAAATCCGTGGCGTGCGGTAACTCATCTATAGTACCGTAGCATAAGGGGGAATTCGACAATACTGCCTTTGAGTTCTTCTTGTGGGAGTATCACCACGATTGAGAATCATCAGCTCAGTACCCGCTACGTATTCAATTAAATCCCTCCTTCTGCCTTAGAGACCAAAATTGCATTTACGCTTTGCACGGCTATGCACCCCTTTGGTGCTCTTTCGCGTGACCCCCTTTTATATGAAGCCACAACCTCCTTTCTTCCCTTGTTATGTAATATACTACGAGATACAATGAAGTAATATAATACTTTTGTCTAACACCTGCGATGGAAGTGCGACTTTGGAGGCTCGTCTCGAGACCACTGTAAAGTCAATCAGTTGAGAAATCGACAACTGCGTCGTCTCTCGACAACTTCACACTCGTCGAGAATCGCCAACTTCTCCCACTCGATGCACAATATACTATTTTTTATAATAAACACCCTAAAATGACATTATTTTAAACTTTTTCCAACAGTTGAAGACCAATTTTTAAGTATATCTTGAATAAGATGACAGTTGATCCCTAATTATTGTAAATTATATTAAGAAGTTTACATTGTAAGTCTTATTGTTTTTAAGGCCTTTCGAGGAAAATGGGAGAAAATTGGGTTGAAAAATGCCGATGAAAAACTTCTTAAGATGGCGTCTTCTTTACCTTTGGCCCCGGCACACCGATTATCAGAAGGAATTAGGATCCTTCGAAAAGAAATTTCAACTTATGACCAAAAATTACGGTTTAAATTGGAAACGTTTGTTAACTATCTGGAAACGTACTGGGGTAGAAGGAAGGAACAACTCTGCATTGGGCATTTACCTCACAGAACAAACAATCTATCTGAGACGTTAAACCACAGATTGGCTGCAAAATTGGGTGGACGACTTCCACGATTTTGGAAGTTCTTAGGTAAATACGCCAGTGACGTAAAAAATATGATAAGTTCATTTTATCGGGCTACACTATTCAAGTAAGTAAATGGAAGAGACTTTTCAGATTTGTCTCGTCCCAGGAAATTTTTAAGGTGTCCGAGAATTGAAATGACTGCGGATTCAAGGAGATGAAATGTACTCATATAATTCGCATAATATTTCTCTCAGAAATTAGGAGCAGGAGTAACTCCGTCTCCTAGACGCCCTGGCGAAGTTTAGGGTCTGCAATTTGCTGCTTGTATGTGTGCTACGATAATCCTTTGATTATGTTCCTGGAGCAATCAACTCTATATGGAGCTCGCCCTCGGACAACCTAGAAAAACTATTAGACTCTTCGTGTTTTGGCTGAATGCCTTCACGTACTTTTTATATTTTGTTTGGCGCTACGCTCACGGATCATGCCCAACTATGTGCCTATTTGATATTTCTTAATTTAGAGCCCCCTGATCGATGATATACATTTCTGAATGGCGAGATAAGTATACTTTACTGTTGGTCTTTCGCTCAAAGTCGCTTTTGATGCATGCTCAAGGATATAATGACACTGGAGAACTGTCTGGCGCACCGCTCGAGATTCATGCCAAATTCTGTGATCCTTGGATATTTTTTAGTTTAGGACCCCCTGATCGATAATATACATGCCTGAAGCACGAAGTACTACTAGGAGACCGCACACCATGTATTTCACCTGGCACCATTTGGCGATCGCCTTTCTTCCGATTTTCTCCATAGCGAGATTTCTTCCCAGATGAGAGCGCCTCTTCAGAGAAAATTTGTAACTAAATCGTCGTCGGCTACTATAGGAATCGTAATTCCTCATTTTTCCACATGTGGCGCTCTCATCTGGGAAGAAATAAAAATCCGAGGACAGGCGATCGCGCTGGTGGGCTGTTTACCACCATCTCCGCCACAGGCGTGCGGTCTCCTTGTAGTACTTCGTGGCCTGAAGATCGACGAAGGAATACTTTTTTGTTGGCGTTGCGCCTAAAGTCGCTTTTCATGTATGCTCAAGAAGATATACCGACACTCGAGGACTGTTTGGCTTCACGCTCAGAGATCATGCCCAGCTCTGTGCCTGTTGGATATTTCTTAGTTTAGGACTCCCAGATCGATAATATACATGACTGAAGGTCCAGGAAATGATACTTTTTTGTTTATGTCGCGCCCAGTGTAGCTTTTCATGACTGTCAAAGGCGATATACGAGTACCGACATTCGAGGACTGTTTGGCGCCACACTCAGGGATCATGACCAACTCCCTGCCTCTTTGATTTTTTAAGCTTGGAACCCACTCATAAGTAATATTGATGTTTGAAGTTCAAGAGAAGAAGCTTTTTTGTTCGCCTTGCGTGACGCAAAGCTATCCTCGGATTTTGGTAAATCTCCTTTATTATGCTTAGAAAGCAACTTTGGGCGCAACACTAAAAAAAAGGTAACCTACTCTACACCTGCAGACATGTATATTATCGATCAGTTGGTCCTATGATACAAAATATCGAAGAGGCAGAGAGTTAAACATGATCGCTCAGCGTGGTCTCAAACAATCCTCTAGTGGCGATAGATCTACTCCAGCATGTACGAAAAGTGACATTTGATGTTATACGAGCAAAAAACTCTCCATGATTCAATTTTTCGTTCAGAATATTATATTACGCATTGCTTTGATGGTTCAATGAAATTGAGGGTTGCACTTTCTTCCGGTCGATTCCAAATGTATATATGCATTCACCCAGGTGTGAGTATGGTATCGACGTCCGTACAATTTACACTTGATCTTAAGGTGCAAAGAGATTAAAGTGTCAACGAATCTTCTCAGGAGGGTAGTACAGTGGAGATGGTAACATTCTAGTTTTAAACCTTGGAACTAGCGTTCTCTCTCCTCATTCGGCATTCTAAAGTCCACATATATAATTTTGTAAATTCTTTATATTATACAACTGTATGAGTGAAAGAAAATCACATCATGAAATAGATGAACTTTTATTACATTAAGTCTCTATTAGAAATTGTACTTAATTTTACTAATGCCCCTTTGTAGTCTTTCGTTAATATTTCTTTTGTCTAGAATTGATACCGCATCCTGTCACACATACGAAAAAGATAGAATATCCCTCCTTTATTGAAAGATATTCAATAACATGATTCACAATTAATTCTTCATAAATCGCACACTCTACTTTATGTACCCATCACGAAAAAATGATTTTGATTCACTGATTAAGTTCAAGGTCACGATGGCCCAAAATCACGATTCCCTGTGTTACCCTTCTTCTACTACCATACTATCATTTAAATTTAAATTCTAACAGTATTGTTGAAAGAAGTAATCCTGGATGAAGGAATCAGAATGAACGACTTGCTCGCGGCTGTCAACGTTGGAGACTACTTAAGCCCTGATGATATTAAGAGAGATATAATAATTTACAAAGCGCAAAAGGAACTAGAGAATGGAGGGTAAAATTTATAATTTGTAAACTAATTGTTACTCAGAACCATAATGACCTAAAATATAAAGAATCTTTCTATTTTCAATTTTAATGTTGGATTATTATGATAGAAAATTATTATTTAGATCCTTGCAAAAGTTCTTGGAAACTTGTGGCCAAAAATGAGCTTCGCAACGGCAAAACAGTGAGAAACCGTATATTAGAGGTATTTTGTTTACAAATTAACATAATTCTTAGAACTACGTATATAAAAGTTTTTTCAACAACTTTGACCAGAAGATCATGTACAAAATGAGTATAACTAAATTTGTCCCCATTAATACTTTCAAATTGAACCATATGCATTAGAAATTTGAAATGGCAAAAAATTGACTACAGCCTCATGAAGCCTAGTTTGATTTTGCTTTAACCTTATTCTCTTCCTTTTTACCAAGAAGCATAGTAGATTAGTAGAAAAGGACAAATACTTTATGAAAATATTGTTTTTTTTCTTCAAATTTTCATTATTTTCAAAAACTCCTTTTATACCGCTTGAATGTAATCTCAAACTTATCTTTCATTTACAGGTTTCATATTTTGTTGAAAACAATGCACCATCCTTTAAATCTGCATTATCCTCTATCCTGTTACCGACAATCCTGTTACCGCCAATCCTGTTACCTCCAATTTTGTTCACTATGTACGATTCATTACTACCGTTAAGGAATCTTCACGCATATTGATAATGTTCTTGTTTACTAATGTGTTTACTGATGTGTTTGATTGAATTTAAAAAAAATGTATATGCTCTATCCAGAGGAAAATTAATTAAATAATTTATTTATTTAAATGATATTTGTTAGAGTTGAAATTAGTGTTCCATATCAAGATTCAAACCAACTTCATGTTGTATCTTCAAAACAAGATCTTTCGTCTTTTGACTTTTGACTTTTGTCTCGTCTGTCACTAGTCCTGTTATGTCAACGTATTATGTTGTGAATAATAAAATTTCGGTTGTTAAAATACTCTGCTTATTCAATTAAGCTTACAATATTGGTAATATATTCCTATCAGGTTATGGGCCCAGGTGGCTTGTATATTAAATAAACCGAAAACGAAAATAAAAAAGTTCGTGAGTTGTATTTTTCGGAATTGAGTGGAACTTCTACACTTAACAGTAAACGAAAAATATGGAATCATCAACGAACTCTGCACGTTTGGAAACGTTGACGAAGGACAATTACGATACATGGAAAATGAAAGCTCAAGCCGTATTAACCAAAAATGGAACGTGGACATACGTGAACGGGAAGAAAACAAAACCGGAAGACACGGAAGCAAATGTGGCCGCAGTGGAAGCATGGATCGACAACGACGAAAAATCAAAGGCAGATTTGATATTATCTATCAGCTCAAAGGAATTAAAAAACATAAAAGGTTGTGAAACTTCGAGGAATATTTGGTTAAAACTGCAAACGATTTACAAATCAAGGGCACCGGGAGAAAAGTCTCTCTGTGGAAACGCTTGACGTCGTACAAGATGGATGCATCTGGTGATATTTCTGAGGAAATGAGTGAATTTCTTGGAATTATCGACGAATTATCGGAATTAGATTTTCAGTTTGGAAATGAACAGCAATCAATCATGCTTTCACTCAGTCTTCCTGAAAGCCTCAACTACCAGATCCAGAAACTCTAAAGCAGAAAATTCTTCATGAAATCGACACCAGGAAACAAAAAGCCAAGGAAGGTGATCAAAGTGCTATGTTAGCACGGGGGAAATTTATAAAGAAGTTTAATAATAAGAAACCAGAAAATAAAATAATACGTGATTCTGAAAAACCATTTCAGTTTCAGTGTCATCGATGCAGAAGAACTGGTCACAAGGCAGCTGATTGTCCAGAGAAGAAACAAAAGGCCTCTGTTGCTGAGGATGAAGCTTTTCTAGTCTCAGAAGAAGAATCTACTGCACTTGGTGCAGGAACCGACTCAAAGAAGGAAAAATTGTGTCTTGATAGTGGATGCACTTCACATCTATGTAAGGATGAAAATATTTTCATAAATTTCGAAAATACACCACACAAAAAACTACACCTCGTTAGTGATGCTTCTACTGACTTGAGAGCGAAGGTACCGTTAGAGTATTGGTTACAGACGGGAAAAAAGAAAAAGGTATACGTTTAGATAATACATTATTTGTACCTGATCTTCGGACAAACCTTATGTCCGTTGCAAAGATAACTGATACAGATCACGAAGTTACTTTTAAGAAGAAAATTGCTGTCGTGAAAGATGAAAACGGAAAGGTGAAAATTGTTGCTAACAGGATGGGAGATTTGTACTATATTAGAAAAAGAAATGAAGAAGGAAGATGCATGGCATCAAATGATCTTTGGAAAACTCAAGCAATGATTTGGCATGAACGACTAGGCCATTTGAATCAACACTATCTTTTTCCAATGAAGAAAAACGAAGTCGCAACCGGAATGTCGTGGAAAAATGAATCTTCTACGATACCACTCTGGAAACACCAGTTCTCGTAAGATCACTGAAGTTAAGCATTGTTGGGCGCGGTTAGTACTTGGATGGGTGACTGTTCAGGAAATACTGCGTTGCTGCTGGCCCGTCGTGGGTGTGGTGGGCCCACATTGGTAGTAAATATCCACCTAGAAACACTACCCGAATCGGGTAGTGAGGCAATGAACTTTCGAGTTCAAACTGCTAATCAATTTTTTTTTATTCCATCATGCGAAATTTGCCTGCACGGTGAGATTACTTCTCTTCCTTTTCCAAAACATTCAAATAAATGTACAAAAATCCTAAAAATTGTGCATTCGGATCAGTGTCGTCCAATGCGAACAGAATCCAAGGGAAAAGCTAAATGTTTTATCACTTTTATTGACGATAGTTCACGATGGTGTGAAATTACATTTTTACGTAAGAAAAGGGATGCCCTTCAAGCTTTTAAAGAATATAAAAGTTTTCCAGAAAAGCAGAAAGGTGTTCAAATTAAATGTTTTCAAACTGACAATGGAGGGGAGTTTCTCAGCAAGGAGTTCGATTCGTTCCTGAAAGAAAAAGGCATCAAGCGTCGCCTTATTGTACCTCATACGCCGCAACAAAATGGAATTTCCGAAACAAAAAATGGAAGTCTTGTAGAAATTGCACGTTGCGTGCTCCTACAATCAGGTCTCCCACCATCTTTCTGGGCTGAAGCTATTCTTACAGCAAACTACGTCAGGAACCGATGTCCTACAAAAGCACTTGACGGAAGAACCCCATTCGAAAAATGGACAGGACATCTCCCTGACCTAAAACATCTACGAACCTTTGGAGAAAAGGCAGTAGTCCTTGACAAAGAGATCTCGAGAGGAAAAATGGAACCTCCTGGTAAGAAATGCATTTTTCTTCTTACAGTGAAGATTCCAAAGGTTACCGAGTGTGGTTGCCAACCAATCAAAGAGTAGTCACTACGAGAGATATTAAGTTTATGAATGAAATTAAAAATGAAGGAAATTTTGAAGATTTCATGCCAAAAATGAATTGTCCTAATCAATCAATCGCAGCTCATTCTTTGAAAGAAGAGTATATACCTCAAGAAATTGAAATCGGATCGAATCTCACGGAAAACCAAGAACCAGAACATCAAATTTCTGATATGGAAGAAAATGAAAATTTGCCTGAAGAATAGAGACCTATCTTTCCTGAAGATTTACTCGAAGACGAAGAACAAATGCCTTCTATAGAAGAAAGACAGAATCCACTAGAAGAAGAGGGACTTCCTGAAGCGGAAGTGAATCTAAGAAGGGGTCCAGGAAGACCAAAAATCCTTTGTACTGGAAACAAAGGACGTCCTAAGAAGCAGTACTCGATGGTACGACCTCAAGAAGAAAGACCAAATATAGGAGACGACATGGAAAGGGAGCGAGAAAATTGTGTTCTTATGAACATCGTTGAAGATTACGCAAATATAGCCACAGAAATTCCTTGGAAACTGGCTCTAAGTGGACCAGATTCGGAATCTTGGAAAGACGCGATCACCGAAGAAATAAAGTCTCTTCTGAAACACAACACCTGGAAAATCGTGGAAAGACCCAAGAACCGAAATGTTATAGGATGCAGAACAATACTCCGAAATAAATACAACCCTGATGGTAGTATCGAGAGGAGGAAGGCTCGAGTCGTTGCACAGGAATTTACCCAACGCCCAGGTATAGATTTCAACGATACTTTTGCTTCAGTGGCTCGTCTAGGTTCAGTTAGGTGGCTTTTGGCACTGGCTGTTCGAGAAGAATTAAAAATTCATCAATTAGACATCATCTCAGCATATTTGAATGGTAAAATTGAAGAAGAAATTTTTATGGAAGTACCCAAACTCCTAGAAGACTCCTTAGAACAAATTTTGTGAAGAAAACAAGACGATAAAACTGGAAAAAATGCAAAACAAATGCTCAAGGTTCTTCAAGGAGGAAATAAGGTATGTTCATTGCAAAGATCCCTCTATGGTTTAAAACAAGCAGGTCACCAATGGCATAAGCGTTTTCATGAACATCTTCAAAGTATTGGATTAAAATCAATGAATGCTGATCCTTGTGTATATTCTATGCAACGAGGGGGAGAAATCATACTAGTTCTTATTAATGCGGATGATATCCTCATCGCCTACAAGAGCCTATCCAATGTTGAATTTATACGGAAGAAGTTAACAGGGACTTTTGGTGTTAAAGACCTGGGAGAAGCTCATTATTGCCCAGGCATTGAGATTTCACAAGCAAACAACTGTATAAGTATATCTCAAGAAGGATATATCCGGGATATACTGAAACGTTTCAGCATGAATGATTCAAATTCCGTCACAACACCAGTGGATCAAAACGTCAAATTAACAAAAGGCGAGAAGAAAAAGACCCAAGCAGAAAAAGCAAGACCCTATCAAGAACTTATAGGTGCATTGAACTATCTGGCAGTGGCTACGCGACCAGATATATCATTTGCTGTTAGCAACTTAAGCCAATTTAATACATGTCATGAAGAGCAACATTGGACGGCAGCGAAACGAGTTCTCCGTTATCTTAAAGGAACCATTGACATGCAATTAACCTACAAGAAGAATTCAAATGACCTTACAGGATATGTAGACGCTGATTGGGGTAGCTGCATTGTGGACAGACGATCATATACAGGATTCACTTTTATTTTAAGTGGTGCTGCAGTAACGTGGGAACCTAGAAAACAACGTACCGTTGCACTATCCTCAACTGAAGCAGAATATATGGCTTTGACCGAGGCTA
>CAKNYM010031355.1:155-11482 GCA_932195095.1 Andricus curvator
AAAAATGTTAAAATTCGCTGTTTTGCCAATTTCGATTCCTGGGTCTTGTGAATTTGTTTTTCTCGTGTATTTCTATGTTTAAAAAACCCACACATGCTCACAAAAATGTTTCAACTACATGTTATAAAGATAAGTTCACAAAATACCAAAATCAAAAATTTAAAAATTCGCTGTATTGACAATTTCAATTCCTGGGTCTTGGGGATTTTTTTTTCTAATTCATTTTTGTCACTGAAAAGTTTTCATGTACCTCAAATAATTCTCCTTCTATTTGCAAACGTGGTAAAAAAAATTCCGAAAACAATGGTAAATTAAATAGGAATTATCTCTCAGAAAATGATAGATTAAAATCCAAAAAAAATTAAAAAGACTTTTTTGACCTCCAGGTATATGAAAAAAAATTGAAACTCAATAAAATTCTAAAACTCTGCAAACAAGAAATTTTTGAAACCTTTTTTTCGAGCGCGGATAACCAAGCTGCATGTCGATTGATTCCAAATTAATTATACCTTTTTAGGACCACAATATGCTACTTTTCCGCGTTGTAGCAATTTTGAATTCCAAAAGTATCTATTTTCGACCCACCCTAATGTATATTGTAAGGCTTTCTCTCTTGTGAATCATTATTTATTTATTTATTTATTAAGTATAGATATACAAGTCATTAAAGGTTTTATGAAGTGTTTATAAGAAATAACAAAGCTGTGATTTTCATAATTTCATATACATTCTATTTTCCTTGATAAAATATTATAAATATTGAATATTTAATTCAATGAAAATTTAAGAAAGTATTATAATGCAAAAAAGTTTTAAATCTTTTTTAAAAAAGTCTCAAAACTTTTGAAAATGGTTTAAAGTATGAATATCGACTATTATAGTTTCATAGTTTTCATGCTTCTTTAAGAAAATATCATTAAAAGAAATGATGATTATTTTACTGAATTAAAAATATATATATAAATTATTATCATTCTAAATTCACAATATTTAAAATCAATTAAAAAATGAAATACAAAATTTGAAAATTGAAAACCACTTGAGGCTTGAGAATGATATACATTATCAATCTAACCTCAATTTTTCTTATAAAATATATTCCTTATATTACAAATTTCAAAACCTGTAGTAACTTATACTATTTTCCCTATAGATCATTCTATTATCTTATTTTGTAACTTAAATGTAGCTACCGAAACGGGAAAATGACATTGTATTTAGTGGACAAAAGATTATTTCTGCGAAAAAAAGTCTTAAATCTTAAACGTTTAAAAATAGGCACAATTTTTGTTTATTTTATTTTTTATATTTAAACAAAATTTTTAATTTATTTCCTTCATTTAAAATAACGAAAATATTTTTAATTGCCGAAAACAATCACGAAAAATAAGAATCCCGAATTCTAAAATATCCTACATTTAAATTGATCGAATTACATAATTTCTGAGTTATTAAATTGAAGCAAATTCTAAGATTCAAACAAGGACCCCACACAAATCCACCGAGACCTTTTTTTACGTCCATACAATTATTTCGCATATATTAAAAGTAAATTCCATTGAACGTAAAACAAAGTAAAATTGGAAGTAATTTTTTTTCTTTTTACTAATAATTAAAAATTAAAAATTTTTATTTATAAAATAATAAAATACAGTTTTTGCTTTGTAGACAATATTCCTTTTAAAATAAAATAATTATTTAGCTCTGAAAATTGGGAAGACGTGAATTCATTTTTTAAACCAGTTTTGAAGACTAAAGTATTTGGTAATGGGATAACAAATTTATAAATAATAAATGATTTACTCAGATTATTTCTTTACATTCCAGGTTTAAAATTAATTTCAGGTAATTCTCCTATTTAATATTGAAATTAATATACCCTGCCTCTGTCCCTCACATAAATTTTAAAATAGAAATTATGTACACTGTTTCTTTGTTTTCCTATTGACAACATTGAAATTAAGCATTTTTCCCTGTACACAGTTTAATCAAACCTCATTTGTGATCTATTTCAGATCATTCCTATGAAAGTACATAAAAATGGTGATATTTATAAGAATTAATTACATTTGATTTATTATTTCTTTATTTATATACCGTGCCAATCTTATTCTCAATCACAGACTGAAGTATAATAAACATTAAACGAAGTTATAATTTTCAAGCATAAGAAGAAGATAAAGTAGATAAAAGTAGATTTTACAATGAAATAAAAAAATTCCCGTTCCTAAATAAAATTCTCGGGTTTATCACCGTTTTTCCTAGTTAAAAAAAATTCCCGGGTTTTCCCCAGTCTGATCGACACTGATATTATTTATTCCTATATTAACTTTTCTGTAATACTTTAATACCCAGTTTCTATTACAAATAATTATTGATTTATATATTAGCTGCAAAATAATGAAATTTTAGAATTAAAAAAGAAAAATATCATTACAAATAATCAAATTGCCATTTTACACTCTCATGAGTGAAAAACTTAAATTTCGTGAAGACTCTTTTTATATTATAATTTATAAATTTTTTATTTATAAATAAAAATTATTTATAAATTTTTATATACTTATTTTTATATAAATATTTTATACTAATTTATAAATTATTTTAAACAATAACGATAATAATAACGATAAAATAACGATCCTATACTAGAAAAGATTCTATAATAATACCTGAAAAACATAATCATCATCTTTTAAAACTTTTTTAGCTTTTTTGAGGTTGTCAAACTTTGTTTCTAAACAAAAGTCGACCCTAACCTCCAAACCCTCCAATTTCTCCAAATCTGAAAAAGCTGCAAAATCTTGATAATAGCCGAGTCGCCGAGAATGAGAAATTACAAATTAAGAATCGTGCATCCTCGGCTTCAACGCCGAACCCATCTTCGTGGCTGACCCGAAGCTGCCACCGAAATCAAACGAAAGAGCACGAAGGAGACAGTGAAATCATCCGAACCGACAAATTTTCGTTGCCGGGGAGCGTGTAATCAAGTGACGGAGTGGGGACACACCGACACGCGGCGTTTACGTGTGTGCTCCCACACGGGAGTCGTGGTGGGGGCCGCCAGCTCCCACAGTCTGTGAACACTGGTCTCGTGCTATGTGCTGTGAACATTTTGTTTCTTCCACAAGATTTTAATACCAATTTCAACCATCTACAAATAGTTTGTGTTGACGCACACTTGTGTGGCTTGCTAAACGATATGAGCAAGGTGATATTTTTCGATCTCAACTTTTTGGTTGCTTTCAAGTAAAATTTTAGTGTATTTGCAATACAAATTTTTGGTTTATCTTTAAAGTAAGGAATGAACGCGTAAGGCTGATAAGCGCCTGGTCTCGACGTTTTAACTAGATGTTTAATTTTTATTTCTATGCCTGAATCGGAAATTGTAATGTCATTTACTTTAATTAAAGATAGGGATTGCGTTCTAAAGCCTGTTCCGAGAGCCAGAAGCATTACGAGCTTTTCTGTGATTTCTTTCAGCGAGAGTTTCTCGAGCGGATGTAGTTTCCCCATTTTCTGTAAGACTACGTTGACGTCCCATGTCTTGGCATATTTGGGTGCCGAAGGTCGCAGTTTGAATACCCCTTTGAAAAATCTGCGCATGATTGTGTCATCTCCAATTTTTTTTAAAGAAAGGAGTGCTATGGCGGAACTATCCGAATTAAAAGTACCGTACGATGCACCTTCGTTGAATTCTTTTGTTAGAAACCGAATGATTTCGTATATGTTTGCCTCAAACGGGTTGCAGGAGTTTTCAGCGCAGAACTTCCACCATTTCCGTAGCGCCGCATTGTACTGTTTTTTCGTAGATTCGGTGATAGATGTGCCATGATGATTAGTGCTTCGGAGGGTAGGTTCTTGTTCCCGAATGCCTGCCGCAGAGCACTCCCGCAATCAATGAAAGCTGCGAGGCGAGAGGATGCGTTACCGTCCTGCAAGGTGATAGTAATAAGCTTTTAGAAGGTTGAAATATTAGAGGTCGACCTATTAACATTTCTTTGAATGTCGGGAACCACGCCTGGCTTGGCCACAATGGCGCTACGACTATGCAAGACGCATTGTTTTCGCGAATTTTTTTGAGAACTCTAGGTATGAGCGCAAATGGGGGAAAAGCGTAGCCTACCTCATTGCCCCAGTCATGAGTAAAAGCGTTTATTATCGTTGCTTCTGGGTCGTACAACCAAGAGCAATATTTTTTACATTTTTTGTTTATTCTGGACGCAAAGAGATCTATTTTCGGCACGCCAAAATTTTCCGTGATTTCTTTGAAGGCCCCTTTCGATAACTCCCATTCAGTATCGATATTTGACACCCGGGATTCGGCATCGGCTACGATATTTTTTTTTGACACGATGTATTCCGCAAATACCCAGATGTTCCTCGCCTCGCACCATTGCCAAATCTCTTTAGTTATTTTGTTTAGAACAGGGAATTTAATGCCACCCATTTTATTAATGTAAGCTATGGCCGTGGTAATTTATGTGTTCTTTAGCCTCAATTGCATTCCAAAATCCATTAGTACTTTTCTCATTGCACGAAGCTCCCCAATCTGTAGTGGAGGCGTCCGAGAAAATTTCCTTGCAGAACGAAAAGTCTCTGATGGGATTAAATGCTTTTGGAATTGCTTTTACCCACCAGTTCAGATCGCGTATGGATTCGCGCGATAGATGCATAACCGCGTTCATGTTTCCTTTATGTATCCCTAAAGCTAAGTATTTGTGTCTTTCTAAATTTTTATAATAGAGCCAACCGTATTTCACCCCTGGGCAAGCCGCACTGAGAACCCCTGTTACGCTTGCCATATGTTTGATTTTACACTTGTTTTTGTTAATTAATCCTAAAGCCAACTCAGTAATTTTTTGACGCTTTTTCCCCGGTAAATTTAGTCTCATTTTATTTGAATCTATCTCAAACCCGAAGAACGTGCAAGAGTTGTCAGGGTCTAGAATACTTTTTTTTATAGTTTATGATAAACCCTAGCCATTCTGTCAATTTAATACCTTGATTTACATTTTCTAAGCATTTGGCTTTTGACTCCGCCAAATACAGCATATCATCTAAATAGCAAATTACCGTGATGTCGTTTACCTTAACATTTCAATGACCGGCTTCATAACTTTTGGGTCAATAGACAAAAGAAGTTCAAATGCACCTTGATTCGGATTTGATATGATCCTTTTTAAGGGTGTATACCTTTTAAGGCGTATTCACATGTGATAGTCGTCTTTCCGTTTATTGGCTGTAATTTTAGTTTCGAGTGCGTTTCTAATAAACAAATCCTGATAAACAAATGGTTTGAAAATCTGCTCCGATTTCCGGAGGTCGCGAGCTTGTTTTATTTGCATCTGTTAATGGTGGATGGAATTGTCTCTGGCATAAAAAGACACTAATCTGGAAGAATTTCTGTCAAGTTCTTGAATTTGGAAATTTCTGGAGGGTGTCAGCCAATTTGTCAACCCAGCTAGTAAGTTTTGACATGTGTGATGTAGTATACAGGATTTTCTCAAAAGGGTTGTGTACCCAGACAAATGGCTGTGTGCCGGTAAAAGGGTTGTGTACCCGGACAAATGGTTGTGTGCCGGTAAAAGGGTTGTGTACCCGGATAGTTGGCTGTGTGCCGGAAAAAGGGTTGTGTACCCGGTTAAATGGCTGTGTGCAAAAAAAAAAAGGTTTTGCATACCCGGTTAATTGCAGTTCAATTAGCGGTATTCTGTCTACTGATTTGGGGTTGGCTGGAGTGTCCGAGGCAGTGCACGCCCTCGTGAAAAGAAATACCAACTTAAGATCACTTTAAGACCAGTTTCAAACAACGTTTGCTCTTTTTCTGGTCTGTGCCCTTCAGCCTATACCTGCATCATTTTTAGGGCATTGAAGTAGACACCACTCTCTCTCTCTCTGAAATAAGGATACCTGGCTGTATCACCAGATTAGCTATACCTAAAAGTCCTAAAGAACCTGGGCTGATTTATGAGCATTTATGAGATCTAGAGGCTTCAACCAGTTTCCGTTATATTTATGGAACTGTTATGGTCCTGTCTTGTGATGACCCTAATAATGATGGGATATTGGGGGTTCAAACTGCCGGCCGGGGCAAAAGGACTGTGGTCTTCTGGGGACCAGAAAATATCAGTTTAAGACCACTTTAAGACAGGACTATACCTGCCTATACTGTGATCTTAAGTTGGTCATTCTTTTCACGAGGGCGGCCTAGAACCCTCTGGTGTACCTCCTGATCAGGAAGATGAAGCCGTCGATCGAGGAGGGCAGACAAGACACGTTTTTGGAAAATGGGGCCCGGGATTCTGAGCATGAATCCGGTTTCAATTGAATAAGCTTAAGCGATGCACGAACCTGTGTCCAGTTTAGAGGTTCTTCGAGTCCTGCGTTGAAAAACTATGTAGGAGCCCGGATCTAATACTGCAAGGTACAAGCAATCTCGCGTCCGACTGTATTGGGCATGACAACACCAGCAACGTTTTGACAATCACAGACGTTTGTGTGATCAATAGTAAGGACAAGCTTATTATGGGCAATGGTCACGTAGTTCATTTCATTTCAGCAGATGGAAATCTGGAATCAGAAATAAGCAAAGAGTTAATGCAAAATAACTTAGTTAATGTTCAAAGTTTACAAAATGAAAATCTCAAGGTCGGAGTGGTAATTGTGTTTTCTCGTAACAATCGTTACATATTCCATGTAATTGTAAAGGCTCGATTTGAAGATAAGGCTTATCTTAACGTTATTTCTGGAGCTTTGCAGGCTCTTCGGAAAGCAATGGAACCTCTTGAGGTTAAGACAATCAAAGTTTCTAAAGCGGGAAACAATTTAGATGAAATTTCTTGGTCATCTATAGAAAGGATCTTTCGACAACATTTTCTTGGAACTGGCTTAGTAATAAAGGTCTGCTCAGGAGCAATTAAATTTCCGTCTCCTGAAGAAAGACAGAAAATATCACAAGAAGCCCATGAATCTACAGTCGGAGGCCATAAAGGGGTCTCGAAGACTTATTGGCGAATTAGACCTAATTATTATTGGTCTGGTATGAAAGCTGACATTCAAAAGTTTGTCAAGTTTTGTAAAAACTGTCAGCGTAACAAATTAATCAGAAATCGAAGTCGACAACCTATGATCATCACGGAGACGCCCAAAGAACCGTTCGATAAGATTCAAATAGATATGGTAGGACCTCCTACTACAACTCCGCGATGTCATAACCATATTTTGACCATTCAGTGTAATTTTTCAAAATACGCTGATGCAATTCCATTAGCAAAAATCGATTCTGTTACTATTGCGCATGCAATTGCTGAACAATTTATCTCACGATATGGATGTCAAAAAGTAATTCAAACCAATCAAGGCAAAAACTTTACTAGCAAAGTTATACACACCTTCTGTAAAATTTTCAATATTGAACAAATCCAATCCACAGCTCATCATCCGCAATCGTTGGGATCTCTGGAAAGAAGCCATCAGACCCTTGTAGAATACCTGAGACAGTTTGGAAATGCTCAAAATTGGGACGAGTGGCTCCGTTATGCTATTTTCTTGTATAATACTCAGGTGCATGAAGCTGTGAATAAAACTCTAAAAGGGAAATAGAGAAGGTTTGTTTTTTAAAAGAAAGTTAATAATGAATCAAAAATAATCATGAATCAAAAAATTGAATCAATCAAAATAAGTAAAATAATCTAAAAAATTTATTACTAATTTAAAGGTGTTACAAATTAGAAGAAAAAATTAAAATTACTCACCTAAGTTTCTATGCAGAAGCCAGAACAAGGGTTGACAATCTGAAAATATAGAGAAAGGGGCTTAAAAGATACCAAGAAATAATTCTTATTCAATATTATTATAAGAATTTTACAAATAAAAATTCTACTTATCTGAAATATTTTTGTGAGTACTGGAATACATTCAGTCTTCAATGGAAATGTAAACAAATTTACTAATTTTGCACTATAGTTCACGACTGATATCAGAACAATGAGAATTTGATTTTCTTTCACTTTTATTATCCAAAATTGAAACAATGAGATTCTTTTTGTTGTCAAGATGAACTACTACGCGCATGAAAGTTTAGCGCTACTGTTTATAAAAGTTATCTCATTGAGACACCTTTTATTAGAAGGGGGGAGGTGTGATGGTGTGGCCTGTTTGCGAATTAAAAGCACACCAGCGAACTCTAGGGAACGCGGCAAGAAACTACAGATTCAATTTGAATCCTTTTAAAATGATCAAAAGTCAAAATACAAATATTAGATAACTTTCAAATACAAAAACATGAAAGGAAGTTTCAAGTATCAGAAACTTCATGTTACAAAGCCTAAATAAGTTGCAAGCTGCTAGTTACATAAAATAATTACACATAATGCAGTACTATCTCTCTCTATCCTGAAGTTAGGTTATGTTAGTTCGAACTACTACGCAGTACACAATACATTTCGTCTTAAAGTGAAGTGTTTATTTATTTAGTGAGTCATAGACCTAAATTTAGTATCATTAATGAGTGTATGGCACCAGTCAGACTGGATGTAGAATGGACTTTGGACTTGTTTAGACTTTCTCATGTTTAGAAATGTCAATCATCGAATGACTCATTTTATGACTCATATCCTGTAGGCGGAGCGAATTGACCTACTTTGATATTGGCTAATCTGTAGGAAAATTCCATGACGTAAGCAATGCGATTGGTTCTTGGCCGAGGAGAGGGAATAAGTCTCCTCCCATTTGTAGGTTAGAAAAAAGCACGCATAGCCAAAAATAGATTCTTCATCTCGAAAACCGATGAAAACAACTTTTAAACTGCGACTCTCAGTTCTGTAACTTTGAACTGAGACAATTTTGTGAATTAAATCAAATCAATGATTCAAATAATTACAAGCTTGTAACGCGACGCGTTTCGCGATTAATTATTGCACTTGTGTGCATCAACCAAAACCTTCAACGAATCAACAAGTGTCTACAACGGAATGAAATTCGACTGCAGATCCTGGGACGTAACAGTGTAGACTAGAGATGCAAAATTCTCGGTCATATAAAATTGGGTAATATTCTCGAGAATATTCTCCTTCAGGGAATATATGAGAATTTTCAATTTTCGAATATAAATTGCAATTTAAAATTGTTATAAGATATTCAAATAAATGTAATTATAAAATAGATATAAGTATGATGTTGACGTGTTGACATTCTCAAAAATAAATTTACGTAAAAAATTGTAAAATCTCTTATCTGCAGCACACGCAGCAGAGCCAGGAAACATACCAATGTCTTAATAATGCTTTCTTTTATAAACAGTATATCAACAGAATTCTGTTTAAAAAAATTATTTTCATTGTGTCTATAATATCCAACATGGAACATGTTATAGTTTTCTTAATAAACTTTTAGAATATTTTAAATTCTAATCATAAATGCAGTCGTAAAACATTTGAATCGATTAACGTTAATTGATAGGCATAGTAATGTAAAATCGATAAAAGTAAAGCAACAACTCTATAGATTCAATAAACATTTTAGAAGCACTATAATAGTTATTAAAGCTATTTTAAATCCCTTGTAGAATTTATTACTTTTCTTAATTACTTATCATATTTTTAGGAGTTTAGTATTTAAATCACATTTAAATTATTTAAGAATATTTTAAATATACTCATCTTTCGTTCCTTTGGACGATCGAATTCACGATTTAAAACAAAGTGGTAACGTTCGGTCACAATGATTGGAATATACTCGTTTGTATTCTCGTTCTCGTTACCGTTTTCAGGGTTATACTCCCCCATCGGACGTCAGAAGTGGAATAGCAAATAGAAAGAGAGGGATAATCGAAAAAGTCGACCTGTCTTTTTCTAAAGATGGTGATTGGTTCTACTTATCTTCCATATCCGCTTTCATTAAAAAAAGATCAATCCACTAATCACCAATCGCCATCTTTAGAAAAGGACAGGTGTACTTTCTCGATATCTTCTCTCTTTCTATTCCCTATTTCACTTCTGACGGCTGTAGCTAGCAATCCATACTATTTGTCGAAGGTCTAGCCACGCGCTGATGGTGGACTCCCATGGCAGATGAAAGCAGTGGATGAAAGCAGAAACTCATTTCAGTGAAAGAGACGGATACATCTATTTATCTCTTTCACTCTCATGAGTTTCTGCTTTCATCTGCCATGGGAGTTCACCAGCCCTATACATCGACCGTGTTGTTGATGTAGTAGTAGATTTTCTTAGCATCCGGGCCAGTTAACTAATCCGACAGTTGGCGCTCCGATCAGGACGGCTGACTTTTGCATTTCAATGCCTGGGAGAAAAGCATAAAATAATAAAAAACTTGGAACTGTTTCCAAATTTTGACCAGAAATATTTTCTTTTAGTATTAATAAGCGTAATAGTAATCAATCATCCTAAAATCGTCACGGAAACTAGCAGCTGAATGGTGGTAAAATTAAATACTTGGTTCAGCATCCTCCCTGCCGGAATTCTTTTGATCCGCATATTACCCTGCTCGGTTCTTTCTCAGTTTCTATCCGGAAACTTACACGGTATTTGTGTCCTTTTTTTATCCAGTTCTATCCGGCAATTGACCGGTTCATAATATTTATTCGATCTATTTTTGTATCTGTGTCTATACGGAATTTTTTCGTTCCACATATTACCCTGCTCCGTTCTTTCTTAGTTTCTATCTGGAAACTTACACGGTATTCGTGTCTTTTTTTTATTCGGTTCTATCCGGCAATTGACTGGTCCATAATACTTATCCCATCTGTTTTTGTATCTGCGTCTATACGGGTTTTTTTTCGATCCGCAAATTACCCTGTTCGGTTCTTTCTCGGGTTGTATCCGGAAACTTATATGGTATTTGTGTCCTATTTTTCATCCGGTTCAATCTGGAATTTTACCAGTGCATAACATTTTTTCTCCATCTGTTTTTTTATTCGTATCTATACGGAATTTCGTCGGTACCTAAATTTCCCTATCCGGCTTTTTGTCGGGTTCTATCCGGATGATTATACGGTGTAATAAATTTGACTTATCTGGTTTTTAACCGGGTCTATGCGAAATATTCCCGTGACCCATATTGCCCTATCCAGATTTTCTCAAGATCTATCCGGATTCTTATACGGTGTAATTGATTTGGTCTATAGGGTTTTTCATCCGGCTCAATGCGGAATATAATCGGTGCCTATATTACTGTACCCGGATTTTTGTCGGGTTCTATCCGAATTCTTATACGGTGCAATAAATTTGGCCATCTGGTTCTTTATCCGGCTCTATGCGAAATATTCCCGCTGCACATATTGCCCCATACGGCATTTTGTCGGGCTC
>CAKNYM010031367.1:5644-18613 GCA_932195095.1 Andricus curvator
GGTAGGAAAAGTAAGGAGAAATGAAAGGGGAAAGTAGGTAAAGTAGGTCCAATATGGGCTGGGGAAGTATGTGGAATAAGTGGAAGGCGAGTAGGGGAAATCGGGGAGGGGAAGTAAGGAGACAGAAAGTAAGTGAAGTAAGGGAAATGAGAGTAGGGGAAATGAGATTAAGTGAGGGGAAATGAGGGGAGGAAAAGTAGAGGAGGTGAGGAAAAATGAGGTGTAGATAGGGGAAATGGGAAGAGGGATTAGGGGGAGTAGGAGAAATGATAGGAAGTGAGGGGAGGGAAGTATAGAAAGTGCGGAGGAATGAGGGGAAATGAAGATGGGGTAGTATGGGGAGTGAGTGCAAGGAATGCAGGGGAAATGGGGGGGGGGGAGAAGTGAGAAGAGATGAAGTAAGAGGAAATTGGAGGGGAAAGTAGGTGAAGTAGGGGAAATGAGGGCCAATGCAGGGTGGGTGGCATGATCGAAAATAAGAGTTATACCAAAATCCTTTGGTGAGGTTGTGTATTTGAATTATTTAGAATTTTCTCCCTAATAATCTCATTTTCAACCAAATTTGGATCAATTTGTTTATCAATAACTTTCAATTATAAACTTTCCCAATCCCCATGCATTGTGCCCGGAAATTTTCTAAAAAATGCGCACAAACAAATTTATAAAAAATTCATGGTGAAGTTGGTACTTTTTCACTTTTTAGGGTTTCGTAGCCCTGGGAAGAAACCCTCATAGTATATTAAAGAGAGGAGTGGTAGTAGGTGAAGTAGGAAAAATGAGAAAAAGGAGTTGGAAGTAGGGGAAGTGAAAGGAAATAAGGGGAGGGGAAGTGATGTGGAGGAGGTGAGGGAAGTAACGGAAGTGCGGGGAAATAAGGGGAAGTGAGAGTGGGGAAGTATGGGGAGTAAGTTAAAGGAAAGCAAGGGAAAGGGAGGGTGAGGAAGTGGGAATAGGGAATAGGGAAAGTAGGGGAAGTGAGGGAAAAATAAAGGGGAAAGTAGGTGAAGTAGGGGAAAGGAGAGGAAATGAGGGGTGGGAAAGTAGGGGGAGTGAGTGGAGGGGCAGTAGGTGAAGTGCATTTTAATACCTTACTGCAGCGTTTAAAATCTTTTAAAATTACTGAAATCCTCGGAAATCTCATAAAATCCCGTGAAACCCATTAAAATTTTTCAAAAATCCTTTGAAATATTTGAAAATTTTGGAAATCCTCTGAAAACCCTTGCAATCTTTTTAAATATCTCACCTTAACCCGATAAACTTTAAAAAAATGTTGAATTATTTTGGGGGTAGTAGTAATTTCAAAAATTGTCATAAAAGTTTGTTTTTATCGATATTTTTTTCCAAAATGATGGAAAACAAATTAATCTAATTAATTTTTGATGCTAGATATTGCCAAATACTGGTCAAATAATTTTCTGCAGAAACGAGAAAAAATCTGCTTCGGCTCGGATTTGAACCGTGAACGCCACTATTCACGAGTAGCGCGTTAACCAGTTACGCCACCGGGGCTTCAGCAGATAGATTCTTGTTTCTACTATATCGGCAGGATGACGCGGGTCTGCATCTTTGTGACCTGTAAAATTTTAGTGAATAATTCTTGTCTGAATAAATTCACTGAATCTAAATATAATTTAATAATTTATGTTATTTTGTCGGCCGGGGTAATTAATTAAGGTTTGATGCTGGATATTGCCAATGACTGGTCAAATAATTTTCTGGAGAAACGAGAAAAAATCTGCCTTGGCCCGGATTTGAACCGGGAACGCCGCTATTCACGAGTGAAGCGTTAACCAGTTACGCCGCCGGGGCTTCAGCAGATAGATTCTCGTTTCTCCTATATCCACAAGTTGACGTGGGTCTGCATCTTTGTAACCTATGAAATTTTAGTGACTCATTCTAGTCTGAATGAATTCACTGAATCTGAATATAATTTAATAATTTATGTTATTTTGTCAACCAGGATAATTAATTAATTTCTGCTGTTATATGTGGCCAATTACTGGTCAAATAATTTTCTGGAAACGAGAAAAAATCTGCTTCGGCTCGGATTTGAACCGGAAACGCCACTATTCACGAGTGGAGTGTTAACCAATTATGCCACCGGGGCTTCAGCAGATAGATTCTTGTTTCTACTATATCCAGAGGATGACGTGGGCTTGCATCTTTGTAACCTGTGAAATTTCAGTGACTTATTCTAGTCTAAATAAATTCACCGAATCTGAATATAATTTAATAATTGATATTCTTTTGTCGACTAGGGTAATTAATTAATTGATTTCTGATTTTAGATATTGCCGACTACTGGTCAAATAATTTTCTGGAAAAGCAAGAAAAAATCTGCGTTGGCCCGGATTTGAACAGGGAACGCCACTATTCACGAGTGAAGCGTGAACCAATTACGCCACCGGGGCTTTAGAAGATAGATTTTTGTTTCTACTCTATCGACAGGATGATGTATGTCTGCATCTTTGTGACCTGTGAAATTTTAGTGATTGATTCTAGTCTGAATGAATTCACTGAATCTGAATATAATTTAATAATTGATGTTATTTTGTCAACTGGGATAATTAATTAATTGATTTCTAATGTTAGATATTGCTGATTACTGGTCAAATAATTTTCTGGAGAAACAAGAAAAAATCTGCGTTGGCCCGGATTTGAACCGGGAACGCCACTATTCACAAGTGGAGCGTTAACCAGTTACGCCACCGGAGCATCAGCAGATAGATTCTTATTTCTACTATAGTCTGAATAAGTTCAACTGATTTGAATATAATTAAAAAAATGCTATTATTTTGTCGACCAGGGCAATATCTAACATAAGAAATTAATTAATTACCGAACCCTCGTTTCCCCTACTTTACCTACTTTCCGCTCTCAATTACCCTCAATTTCCTTAACGTTACCACTCCTTACTACCCCTCCCCCCATTTCCGCTACATCCCTTTCACTTACTCTCCATACTTCCCCACCCCTCATTTCCCCTACTTCAGCTACTTTCCCATCTTACTTTCTGTCACTTCCTCTACTTTCTACCTCTTCGCTTTCCCTCCCTCCATTTCCCATATTTACCTTCCACTCACCCCCCATAGTTCCCCACACCTCATTTTCCATACTCCTTACCTCCTCTGCTTTCCCTCCCCTTATTTCCCCTACTTTCACTTCTCATTTGCCTTTACTTCCCTACTTTCTACCTCCTCTCTTTCCCTCCTCCCATTTCCCATATTTACCTTCCACTCCCCCCCCCCAGGGCTAGACCCCCACACCTTATTTTCCCTACACCTTACCTCCTTTACTTTCCCTCCCTTTACTTTCCCTACTCCCAACTTATTTTCTCTTATTTTCAAAGAAAAAGAAATTAAATTTGAAAAAAAGGTCTTAACATTTAACCGAAAACTATTTTTATTGAAAAACAAAAACAAATGAAGTCATCCCCCCCCCCACTCCCCAAAAAACGCATTTTCAACCAAGAAATATTTTTTGTCAATAATCCGGTGACACCATGGTAAATCCTTTTTATTTGATGAGAATGTGAAAATAAATAAATTTAATTCATAAATTTACTTTATTCTTCTAATTTTGTGAATTACTCATTTAGTATGGGTGTAATGAAAGAGCAATGATCAATTTAAAATGAAATTATTGAAGCTATTTTATTGGGTTCTTAAATTACAAAATTTACAAAATCTCTGTAGTTAATTTTAATTTTATGACTATGTTTTCGTGTAGTAATTATATAATTAGGAGAGGTATAAATCATAAATTCAAGGTGATTTCGTGTTGTAATGTTGACAGTGAAGTAATCCGATAGTGTTTGGTATATTTAGAGTTAAATTCAGTCCAACATTTGTCAGTCACCGTTCAGGAAATTTTTTAAAAATCAGCTTTGAGTTGAAAAATTAAAAAAAATTCATTATCGAAAAAATGAGGGGTGTAATTGGGATTCTGCCCCTTACGTTTCTTGTCTTCCTTAATTTCAAATGTAAGTATATTCATAATTTTTTGAACTTTGTTGTTAAATCCAAAATAAATTTGTCAAATATCCTAAACAAAAAAATATTACTCTTAAGATTCTTTAATCAAGTCATCAGTTCCTGGAAATTGTTAATTGTACACTTGTTGGTGGAAAATAATATAAAAATAAAAATTGTTTAAACAATTGATAAATATGTCGTACAAAAATATTATCTTTCACATTCATCAATTATATCATTGATTCCGAAAAACAGTAACTTTTCACGATTTATTGAAAAAAATAGTTTAAAGAAATAATAATTTTTTAAACTATTGAAAATTAGTCCAAATCAAAAGTTATTAGATGGAAATTATTCCTCGAAAATTTTTGATGATGTGACTAAACTTTAATTTAAAATAAAAAAAAAAAAAATAACAAGTACTTCTTTTTCCATTTTTTTCGAAAATTGAAAGTTTCCTTTTCCGGCCCCCCCCCCAGGGGGGCCCGCCCCCCCAAAACTGAAAATTTAAGTATTTTATTTTTGTTCAAAAATTTATCTTTTTGATTAAAAATTCAACTACTTGGTTAAAATTTGAACTTTTTTCTTAAAAATCCATTTTTTTCGGTTGATGATTAATCATTTTAGTTGAAAAATCATCTCTTTGGTTAAAAAATGAACTATTTTCTTGAGGATTCGTTTGATTTAGGTTAAAAATTATTTTTTTATTTGAAAATTTCACTATTTCATATTTTGTTAAAAATTGATATTTTTAGATAAAAATTTAACTAGTTGGTTGAACTCTTTTGTTAAAAATAAGTTTTTCAGGTGAGAGATTCATAATTTTAGTTGAAAATTCATCTCGTTGTTTGAAAATTTCACCATTTTCTTAAAAATTCGTTTGTTTTTTTGTTGAAAATTAACTTTTTGTAACTGGAAGTTCAACTATTTTATATTTGATTACAATTTTTCTTTTTAGTTAAAAATTCAACTACTTGGTTGAAGTTTTTTCTTCAAAATTCATTTTTTTGGTTAAAAATTAATAATTTTAGTTGGAAATTCATCTCTTCGGTTGACAATTAAATTATTTTTTAAAAAATTCGTTTTTTTTTTGTATGAAATTAATTTTTTTAACTGCAAATTTAACTATTTTATTTTTGGTTAAAAATTTACCCTTCTGATTAAAATTTCAACTACTTAGTTGCAATCAGAACTTTTTTGTTGAAAAACATTTTTTGGTTGAAGATTCATAATTTTAGTTGAAAATTCATCCCTTCGGTTGAAAATTATATCTATTATTTTTTGAAAAATTCGTTTTTTTTTGGTAGAAAATTAATTTTTTTAACTATAAATTTAATTATTACATTTTTGGTTAAAATTTATTTTTTTGATTAAAAAATCAGTTTTTACATTGAAGATTCATCAATTTTGTTGAAACTCATCGATTTGGTTGAAAATTTCAATAATTTCTTAAAAATTCGTTTGTTTTTTGGTAGAAAATTAATTTTTTTAACTATAAATTTAATTATTACATTTTTGGTTGAAAATTTATCTTTCTGATTAAAAAATCATTTTTTACGTTAAAGTTTCATCAATTTTGTTGAAAATTCATTTATTTGGTTGAAAATTTCAATAATTTCTTAAAAATTTGTTTGTTTTTTTGTTGAAAATTAATTTCTTTTTACTGAAAATTTAACTACTTCTTTTTTGGGTAAAAAATTTTTTTTGTTAAAAATGCAACTACTTGGTTGAACTCTTTTCTTCAAAATTAATTTTTATGGTTAAAGATTTATCATTTTAGTAGAAAATTCATCTCATTGGTTGAAAATTTACCTACTTCCTTGAGCATTCGTTTTTTTTTCGTAGAAAATTAAATTTTTTTATTGCAAATTTAACTATTTTATTTTTTGTTAAAAATTCATCTTTCTGATTAAAATTTCAACTACTTAGTTAAAAGTAGAACTTTTTTGTTGAAACACGCTTTTTGGTTGAAGATTCATAATTTTAGTTGAAAATTCATCTCTTCGGTTAAAAATTAAATGATTTTTTTTAAATTCGTTTGTTTTTTGGTAGAAAATTAATTTTTTTAACTTTAAATTTAATTATTACATTTTTGGTTAAAAATTTATCTTTTTGATAACAAAATTATTTGTTACGTTGAAGATTCATCATTTTAGTTGAAAATTCATCTCTTTGGTTGAAAATTTCAATAATTTCTTGCAAATTCCTTTGTTTTTTGGCCGAAAATGAATTTTTTTAACTGCAAATTTACTATTTAATTTTTGATTTAATGTATCTTCTTGATTAAAAATTTATCTACATGTTGAAAACTTTTTTTTTGTTGAAGATTCATCAATTTATTTGAAATTTATCTATTCGTTTGAAAATTTAACTGTTTTTTTGAAAATTCGTTTTGTTTTTGGTTGAAAATCAATTTTTTCACTGAAAATGATTACATTTTCGAAAAAAGAATGTAATTTTCAACGTACAAATATGAAATCTTAAGAAAAAAGTGTAATAGTTCATATTTTAACCAAAAATGATGAAATGTCATTAGAAAAAATAATTTTAAAACCTAAAAATCTAATTTTGAACAATAAAGATTCTTCAGACATGAAAGAAAAAAAAGTTTACCTAAGCTGTTGAACCTTCAAGCCAAAAGGCGAATTTTCTGTACAAAAATTTAATTTTCAACCAGAAAATATGAATTTTTAGCAAAAAAATTAATTTTCAACAAAATAGTTAAATTAATTTTCAACCAAAGAGATAAACCTTCATTTCAAAAAAACAATTTTGGAAGAAACTAGTTCAACTTTTAACCACGCAGTTAAATTTTCCATTAAAAAAGATCAGTTTTCAACAAAATAGTTAAATTTTCAACCAAAGAGATGAATTTTCAACTAAAAATATGAATCTTCAACCAAAAAATGATTTCCTAACAAAGTGATTCAACCAAGATTTTCAAACAGTATAGTTGAATTTTAATCAAAAAGTCAAATAAAAAAAAAGTTGAATTTCCATCCAAAAAAGATTTCAGTTTGACGTTTCAACATCAAAATATGTCTTTTAAATTAGAAGTAAGTTTCCTACGAAGAAACTTGAATTTTCAACCGAAAAACAAAACGAATTTTCAACAAAAGTGTTGAATTTCAAACCAAAAAGGATTACTTTTTAACAAAATTGTTGAATTTTCAAACAAATAATAAAATTTATAACTAAAAGGATAATCTTCAGGGGGAAGCAACTAAAAAAAAGGAAATATAAATACACGGAAAATAAATTACTAACAAGAATATTATATCAGGGTTACCGCAAAACTTCGTTTTAAAAATTCCCTGATTTTTCCCTGGACAATTTTCCATTTTCCCTGACCATTGATATTCAAAGATGAGAATCTTAAATTTTTTACATTTTTAACTTAGGATCTTTTATGAACGGAATATAACAATTTCAAATTAAAATTGGAAAATTTCATTCTGCTTGACAATCATTCAAAGTTATAGAAATTCCCTGATTTTTACAAGATTTTTTTTTCTGAATCCCTGACTTTTTCCTGTCTAATAAAATTCCCTGACTTTTTTTGAAATTGTTGTTGGCTAGGTTCGTTTTCCGCTCACCAGGTTTCTTTTTCGTGTAAATTAAAATTCATATCAAGTGGATTTTATTGCATGGTAAAAAATATTTTGAAAATTGTTTTTCTAATACGGAGGCAAGGGTAAACTAAATATTTAACGGAAATTAAATGCTCAAACAATTTGAAGACAGTAGCATCCCGAAACACATCAATGTTTTGCAACTATGTATGCATAAGCGAAACACTTAAAGTGGGAAGCACGCACTTTTGCGCATAGCGCATAATGCGTGCGACGCAGTTTGATAACCAGACATACGAAGAAGTTATTTAACAGAAAATCACGTGCTTTCATAAATATTAGATTAACTGTCCACGAAGAACACATTTTTCACAATTCTCATGTCAACAATTGATAGTTTGAGGTTGGGACTCTCGACGCCTGAAGTCGAAACCTCTCTTTCTACCATGTGAGATAGACGGAGACGATCCTATTGTGTTCCAATCACAGGTCTTACTTTTCGTTTCGAAACAATCATACTCTCTCTCTGTCTATCCAATCCTTTTTCTTCTTCTTTGTTTTCTTTGTAGAATTGTAAAGCCTAGGCTGTGTTCGAGAATTGACTGGCAGCACTAGTACTGCCAGTAGTTTTTTTAGGCGTTCGAAAACCGCTGACAGTGCCATTGCTGACAACTGTAACAAAGATATTAAAAACGTAGATGCGGTACGGGGTGTGTAGTGGGGAACCATATATATATGGACCTCACATTTTCTGCCATATCGAGGTGCTGCCCTCACCGTACTACGAAGTTGTGCGCTGGTTTTCTCATTCTTCGTAAAATATGACAGTAGAACAGTAGAAAGATTTGTTTAGGTTAGAAAAGTTTGACATGTATCGCTTCATAAACACCGCACTTCCGAATGTAATAATAAATAGCGCATGTCTAGGCACACCGAAAATACATATTTGGAAGAAATAATGAAAAATTAAGAATGGCAGAAGCACTGATATTATGGTAATAAATAAACTGAACTGTGAGAGTAATACTCTCAAAAAGATAATTATGTTTATATTTGTTAAATATTATAATTTTTTAATACGTTCACGGTTTTCTATGAATGATAGAATGTATAGCATTTTTTCAGATCTGAAGCTTGAGACAGGTCTTTTGTACATAGTATTTTTCAAAAATGTTAAAAAACGTTTTCTTGACAATCGAATTTTTAATTAAAAAAAAAAATTGAAACATAAATTTCGAGATAAGCCATGCTGAAAAAGATTTTCTTTGATAAATATTCGTTTAAATTAAAATAATTAAACATTTATACCAGAAAAAAACTTTTTTAATGTGTAAAGTTTTCAATAATTACAGTTTAAATTTAAAATAACAATGAAAAAAATATATTACTGGATAAAAAATTTTGGTTGAAAATGTACATAGTATTTTTTTGAAGTTATAAACGCGCACGTGTTTTTACATTTATTTGTTTATACAGTTTTTGTAGAATTATTTTTATTTGAAATTCAAACAATGTATACCATTAAGCCATTTCCCTTTCAGGGTAGGTGTGACACTACCCAATTCGGGTAGTGTTTCTAGGTGGATAGTTTTCTTGTAGTTATAAATAACTACAATTTTGGGTTCACCACACCCATAATATGCCAACAGCACACAGTATTCTCGAATGGTCACCCATCCAAGTACTAACCGCGCCCAACGCTGCTTAACTTCAGTGATCTGACGAGAACTGGTTTTTTCAGCGTGGCATGGCCGTTGGCAAACAATAATTTTTAAAAACTCTATTAAACAAAAATTTCTTTGATAAAAATATTTTATCATCGTACTTTTGATAAATAATATTTATTAAGAAATAATTGTTTAATTATGTAATTTCTGGAATTTTATAATCATGGAATATTCTAGTTCGGATATTTTATAATTCGGCAATTTTATTATTTGGGAATTTTTAAATTCGGTAATATTATGAACTGTTCGGGAATTTTATTTTTCGGGATATTTTAGTCGTCCCTAGAAGTACAGAAAATTTGCTGTAATTATCATTTCGTCACCGGGATCTTGTCGATTTTTTCCTACAGTATTTATATAAAAAAGAAATTTCATTATATGAAAATTTTTGAAATCACAAGTTATAAAGATAATCTCATTAAGTACAAAAATTAAAAAAATCACTATAAATCCAATTTTCCTGGGTCACTCGTAAACGGGGGTAAATTTAATAGGAATAATCTCTCAGGAAATAAGTTAATAAAATCCAAAAAAATTGGGTAGACTTTTTTGACCTCTAGGTATGTAAAAAAAATGTAAACTTCCGAAAATTGAAAAATCCTGCAAACAAGAAATTTTTTGTTTATGCGCGGATAATCAAGCTGTATGCCTTTCGATTCCAAACCCATTATACTCTTTTAGAATTCCAATACAATTTACAAAAGACTAATATTGTAAACTTTTTTAATTCTTAAGGTTTCAATTTGACAACTTGAATTTTAACGTTAAAATTCAATTTGACAACTTGAACTTCAACGTTAAAATTTGCCTCATTTGAAGAACGCGGGCTTATTGTTTGGATTTTCACAATTTTCGTTTAAGTTATAGGTTAGGTCAAAAAAAAAAAAAATTTGGGATTCGAAATTGCTACAACGCGAAAAAGTCAAAAGTTTAAATTTAAACGTTAAAAATGTGGAAATACACCATTTTCCATGCATTATTGCAAGCCAGCGAGTCACTTTATTACTTTTAGTCGCTTCTTTTGAAAGTCGATCCTCTGCTTTCAGTTTCCTTTGCGAAATATATCTTGAATTCGAAGCATTTTAAATTCAATGTTTTCAGCTGCATTTAGATTGAAGTATACAAATGGTTTTGGTTTAAAATATAAATTAATTACAATATTTTTTTATTTTTCACAATTGTAATTTTAACCTTTAAACTTGAATAATTGTAAAAGTAGACTAATTTCAAATTTATAGCGTTTCTATTATATATTGAACCGTTTAGGCCTCTGCAATTTTTTAAAACTTTTTCGAAAACTTTTTTTAACACTTTTTTGTCTATAAGAAACAACATTCTCGTGGCATAATAGGCTTTATAGCTTGAGCGCCAGGGGACTCTCCATGGGCTTCCCGTCCGTTTTTAAAACTAAAAAAGAACAACATTCTTCCATCTAATAACTGTTTTGGATTAGAAAGAAGTAAAAAGAAGCAAAATTATAAAATCTGATTTTTTTATTTTGATTGTGATTTCTCAATAAAAGAAAGTGCTATTTAGTCTACAAAACAGCTGCAAAAATAGGAACTTTACTGAAGAAATTGCTAAATATTTTTTTCGTATAAGGTCAAAAAATAAAAAATGTATGCACTTGTAATTTCAAAAAGAAAGGTGTTTTGTATGTTATGATGTTCTTCAAAGGGCTAATCGCAATTTCAAAAATTTTTAAAGTCTTAATAGTTGAGACATTTTAAATTTGTTGTATTCAGTATATTGAATAATTTGAAATTTAGAGCTATTTAAATATGCAAGAATTTTTTAATTGAAAGTGTTTGATAATTTTAGATTGAAACATTTCAAATTATTTAGTTACAAATTGAAATCGTTTGGAGTTTCAAGATTAGAAAGGAACGTCTTTTAATACTTGAATAATTATTTTAGAACGACTAAAATAGTATAACTTCAGATAAATTTGAAAGTAGGACTATTGAAAATTAGGAGTGCTTGAAAGAACTGAACAAATGTTTAGTTTCAAAGCTCTCTAAAAGGGTGCTTTTGAAGGTTTATTTTTTAATAATTTGGCACCCATCTATAAAGAATATTTGTCAAACTATAGAAAGGATTTCTTCGCCCAAAGATACAAATCTAAATTGGATTATAGTAAAAACAACTGGAAAAAATGAGATGTAATCCAAATTTTATAGAGGAAATTAACATTGGTATGTATACCATGAAGCCATTTCCCTTTCAGGGTAGGCGTGACACTACCCGATTCGGGTAGTGTTTCTAGGTGGATAGTTTCTTGTAGTAAATAACTACAAGTGTGGGCTCACCACACCCACGATGTGCCAACGGCACTCAGTTTTCTCGAATGGTCACCCATCCAAGTACTAACCGCGCCCAATGCTGCTTAACTTCAGTGATCTGATGAGAACTGGTTTTTTCAGCGTGCTATGGCTGTTGGTATTGTTGTTGGTCGACCTATAAATATTCATTTTATTCCTCGAAAGATTACAAAAAATCTCTTCGAAACACTTTTATTACAACAATTTTACTAAAGAAGAATATTGTTTATAAAAATAATAATAGTATAATTTTCACATACATTTCTTAAGATAAAAAATTATCAACGAGATTTGTAGAAAATCTTTCAAGGAATAAAATGATTGTCCCGGAAGTTAGAACCGAAAAATTAATATTTCAAAAAAATTAAAGTTGTGCTAAATTGAGTTAGACTCGCGGCCGGGAGAAATCGGGAAATGAAAGTGAATTTATTTTTTGTCCGGCAAATAAAAAAACTTTTTGAATTTATCAGCTGTAAATCTAAATTAAATAATGCTTTTAAAAACTGAAATGTATAGTTTGAGTATTAAAAATTGAAGAGTAATTGATTTTACAAGACGATTCTGGATCTGTTCAAAATTATATAATTTACATATTTCAACGTTAAAATTTGAACTAATTCAATTCGAAAACCTCAGTAGTTACGCAAATGTAAACTTCCGATTGAGTCTTCATAAACAATGTTCAATTTAAAAATCACTTCAAATTAATATATTCATAAATAAACGCCTTTATTCATTTTAAAAATCTCATTCAAGTATTGTTTCAGTATAAAATATTCAATTTTTAACCCATTAAATTTGGAATTTTTAAATTAACAAAAAAAATAGAACAACTTTCAATATTAAACAATTTGAAACTGAATTGTCACAATTCCAGAGTGATAACTTTAAACCTTGAATGTTACAATAATAATTTTTTTATTTGTAATTTGAAAGTAAAAGTATTGATTTTTGATTTGCAAATAACAGTTGAACAATGATTAAATTAGAAAAAATTCAAATAAGTTGGAGGTTTTCTAATGTTTCGAACAAAATCATTACCGGCACCCAAAATTTCTTTCGTCGGCCCTGAAGTCTGTGAAGTGTACCGAAAAGTGCGGGTCCGTTTCAAATTATAAAGTATGCACTTGTCATATTGCATTATTTGAAAAAGTTAGGTATTTATTTGATATTTGAATCAAGATGTCCTAAAAAATAAAAAACTTCGCACCGTGTGGCAATTATTATTAATATTTTTTTTTAACAATTAATTTAGCAACTTGTGCTTTACTTATTACTACTTTTTGTATTTATGTGGAAGCCCTTTATAAATTAATTAATTCATTAATATAATATAATAATTAATTAATTATAACTATTTTCTGAAATTAAAGCA
>CAKNYM010031377.1:0-12348 GCA_932195095.1 Andricus curvator
CGCTGGTCCTCTTCTCATCCTGTTCTCTCTCTGTCTTCTTCTCCATAGTGCCCATTACTATCATTTCAGCTTCCTGCTCGCTCCACTGCCAAATCGTTTCCCCCACTCTCGCCTTCATAAACCTCACATGCACTTCCACTCCTTCTTTTCTATCCTTTTCTTCTCTCTCCTTAGCCAACCTTGTATTTTCTCCTCCCTCTCTGTCAGATCCACCTCTACCAACAGACCTGATCCTTTCAATTTTCCCTTAGCGTTCAGCAGATCCTTCTTGATCTTCCATGTTCTTAATTGAAGCCGCATTTCTCCATCTGTCTTATTCGAGTTCTCTGTTTTCGCGACGATTTTAGTATGTGCGGCCAAGAGTCCCACCACGTTCGTCAGATCGTTGTCCTCCTTCGAAAGTCCTAACACTTTCAAGTTTCTTCTCCTTTCCGCTCTCTCTTTCTTCTCACTCCCCCATTTTTCCTCCGTCAGTTTCTTCGGTTGACTCCTCCACGTTCTATCCTCTTCTCCAGTTTGGCATCCCACTTCCCTCACTTTCTTCACTTTGCCACCCATTTCACTTCGTCCGTGTGCTAGCACTTCTATTACAATCCACACTTTTTCTCACATTGTCCGACTCTCACTCAGCCCAGCTGATATTCCAAACCCTTTCACCTTGTTCTCTTCACTACTCGAGTCAGACTAGTCACTCCAGGTTCCTACGCTCTACACTAGACGGTACTAGCACTGCTCATTTCCTTGAAGCGTCCTTGCGGTCCGAACCTAACCTCTTCGTCTCGGCGTGCCCTTTTTTCTTCGTCCACTTTTAACTTTTCCTCTTCTCTTCTACTCTTACATTCACTACCACTGGGCCCAGATACCTTTCTTCACCTTCTCACTACTTCTTTATACCTTTCCTCTCCCTTTTTCCATCCAAACACTTCGAAACTCACTCTGACACCTCACACAGGTCCACCTTGTCTGCACGTCGAACCGGAAGTCTTGAAGTTACAATTGATCATTCGTTAATTTTTTAATCACAAATTTTATCATTCGGTTTGTTTTAATTTCGGACATTTTCACATTATCTACTGTATAATTGGGAATTTTTGTTTTTCATTAATCAAAAATCTTTTCATTTTAAATTTTGAGAATGTTTAACGTGCCAAAAGAAAAAAAAAAAGAAAAAATAAATAATGAAAATACAAACTAACAAAAAGAAAATTGTGAAGAATGCAAATTAGCAAATTATAAGATTCGCGAAATTTAAAATAAAATAAAAACAATATTTAATTAATTAGGAATCTCGTTCGTCAATTTAATAAATTATGTAAGCATTGTTTTTGGAATTTTACACCCCCTTCTCCAAATCCCTAAAAGTTTTTGAAATTTAAACCAGTCAAAGCTTTAAGTTGCACAAATTAAAATTAGCAAAAACAAATTTCATCTATGAAATAAATAATGTTAATTATTGATTGAGGAAAATGAAAATTAACAAGAAGAAAAGCATTAGAAGTGCGAATTAACAAATTAATAATTTCCCCCAATATTTTCAATTCTTAAAATTTCAAATTGCCAAAATTTAAATTTTAAACAAATATTGAATTATAAAATAAAAAATATTAATCATAGATTAGGGACAAGTGAAAAATAACGCAAAAATAAATACCAAACATACAAATTGACTAAACAGAAATTAAAATTGACCGACTTAGGAAAAATAATTGGACTAATAAAAAACGAAGTGTATACAGTGTCGGTACCGGTAAAAATATACTTTGCAAGCAAGTTATAATATTAAAATTTTTGTTAATATAATTTGTTTATAACAATTACGTTTAACATTCAGTTAATTATTTATATTCGTTAGATGCTTTGAAATCTATTGGCATTTTGATTGGGATTAAATGAGTTATTTGTTTCAAGATCAAAAATAATATTTGAAAATCAGTCAAGAATTGTAGGCTGTAGGTTATTTGGAATCGTAAATTCCAGGTTCAGCCCTCTGTGCGTTGACCGTGAACAGTAATTCCTCAAAAAAAAAAAAAAAAGGACACAAAAAAAATGTTCTCAAATCTTAATAATCATGTTCTTGAACTAGAAAGAATTTCCTTCGTAAAAAAAATGCTGGCCCTCAAAAGGGCCGATTGTGGATTGGTAAGTATATGCTTAATGCGGTTGATGATTTGCATAAAATGAGATATATTTGAGAAATTCTAATCTGTTTTGGAAACTTCTGTTTTTATATTTCTCAATTGTTGAGGAAATACAATTGTGCTTCCTTACTACTTCCTTCCGTTTGCTATCTACTGAGTCCATATCATCTCACATGCGGCAAGTATCTCTGCGGCAAGTCACACCTGCGGCATCTCACATCTGCGGCATGTCACATCTGCGACATGTCACATCTGCGGCAAGTCAAATCTGCGGCATGTCACATCTGCGGCATGTCACAACTTCGGCATCTCTACCTAGCGGCTTCTCTCCCGCGCGGCATTTCTTACAGTGAAATTCACATTTTTGCGGCATCTCTCGCCAGTGGCAAGTCTCCCAGTGGCATTTCTCCCCTCTAAAAAATGTTTTAAGTTCAAATAAACATGGAAAAACTCCGGCAAGTCTCCCAGGACTTATTGTCACCCCGGCGGCATCTCTCATCCGGGAAAAATGTTCAAATCCATATAAAATGGCAAAACTGTAGCAAGCCTCACACGACTAATTGTCACATCTGCGGCATCTCTCACCCCCGGCGAGTCTCCACAGCGGTATCTCTCATCCGGGAAAAATGTTCAAGTCCACATCAAAGTGGAAAAACTGCGGCAAGTCTCCCAGGATTGATTGTCACATCTGCGGCATCTCTCACCAGCGGCAAGTCTCCCCAGTGGCATCTCTCGCTAAAGAAAATTTTCTAAGTAGTTCTGAAGATGGCAAAACTGCGGTAAGTTTCTCCAGCGGCATCTCTTCCCCAAGAACATTTTCTTAGTAGTTGTAAAGATGGCAAAACTGCGGTAAGTCTCTCCAGCGGCATCTATCGCCCAAGAAAATTTTCTAATTAGTTTTAAAGATGGAAAAACTTTGGCAAGTCTCCCCAGCGGCATTTCTCCCCTAAGAACATTTCCCAAGTAGTCTAAACATGGCAAAACTGCGGCAAGTCTCTCAAGCGGCATCCTTCGCCCAAGAAAATTGTGTAACTATTTGTAAAAATGGCAAAACTGCGGAAAGTCTCCCCAGCATCATCTCTTCCCCAAGAACATTTTCTAAGTAGTTCTAAAGATGGGAAAACTGCGGAATGTCTCACCAGCGGCATTTCTCCCCCAAAAATATTTTCTAAGTAGTTGTAAAGATGGCAAAACTGTGGCAAGTCTCCCAAGCGGCATCTCTACCCAATAAAATTTTCTAAGTAGTTCTAAAGATGGCTGGGGAGACTTTCCGCAGTTTCGCCATCTTTAGAACTACTGAGAAAATGTTCTTGGGGGAGAGATGCCGCTGGGGAAACTTGCCGCATTTTTTCCATCTTTGCAGCTAGTTAGAAAAATTTCTTGGGCGATAGATGCCGCATGAGAGACTTGCCGCAGTTTTGCCATCTTTAGAACTACTTAGAAAATGTTCTTGGGGGAGAGATGCCGCTGGGGAGACTTGCCGCAGTTTTGCCATCTTTGCAAGTAGTTATACAATTTTCTTGGACTACAGATGCCACTGGAGAGACTTACCGCAGTTTTGCCATCTTTAAAACTACTAAGAAAATGTTTTTGGGGAAGAGATGCCGCTGGGGAGACTTGCCGCAGTTTTAACATCTTCACAACTAGTTAGAAAAATTTCGTGGTCGATAGATGCCGCTCGAAAGACTTGCCGCAGTTTTGCCATCTTTAGAACTACTGAGAAGATGTTCTTGGGGGGGAAATGCCGCTGGGGAGACTTACCGCAGTTTTTTCATCTTTACAACTACTAAGAAAATGTTTTTCGGGGAGAGATGCCGCTGGGGAGACTTGCCGCAGTTTTGCCATGTTTAGAACTACGTAGAAAATTTTCTTTGGCGAGAGATGCCGCTGCAGAGACTTACTGCTGGTAAGAGATGCCACATATGTGACAATTCATCCTGGGAGACTTGCCGCAGATGTGAGAATTAGTCCTGTGAGACTTGCCGCAGTTCTGCCACTTTTATGTGGACTTGAAAATTTTTCCCGGATGAGAGATGCCGCTGGGGAGACTTGCCGCAGGTGAGAGATGCCGCAGATGTGACCATTAGTCCTGTGGAGCTTGCTGCAGTTTTGCCTTTTTATATGGATTAATATCTTGAGAAATTGATAATTTCTGATTGAGAAACTGATAGCTTAACAATTCGATAATTTAAGAAATTGATAATTCTCATAATTTTTGGAATTGATAATTTAAAAATTGTAGAAACTGTTAACTTTTGAAATTAAGAATTTGAGAAATAAGAGATTCCTGCATTCACTTACCATGCCTGTCCTAAATGAAATCGGCATCCAATATTCATCACATTACCGAAAACTGTCTTCAGGCCCAAATGCATTGCTGGCACATTTTTCTTTCAGCACACGAAGCACCTCAGCATATGTTTTTTGTTGCTTTTTTTAGGAAACAAAATACAAGGGGAATGTAGTGGCCACTGACATACGGGTGTAAAGTAAAAAATGGTAAAAAATGTTTTTCGCAATATTGGAAGGTCCCGTCTCCAAGAATAATGTCCTGATGCTCGCACAAAAATTTCAAATTCCTATCCGAGAAAAAAATTATAATGTTGTTCGCCTTGTAATTGTGGAGCAGGAATTTTTCGTTTAAAATATTTTTTACCGTAATCGCGTCCAAATAATCGTGCACATCACTGGTTGATTTTGGTAAGTTTGGCGTTTTTCTTAACTTCGCCTAAGAAAAGTTCTTGCGTATCATTTCTACATCTTTTTTTGTCAGTAACTGGTTAATGTTCTATTATCGTAAGGTTCATGTCCATGATCTCTCATTATGTTTGAAAAAACTGGATCTGATTCACTTCCTAGGGTGTACAAACGCGCGGCGCAGTTGTTTTCTGTACATCGCCAACTCTGTTCTCCTGTCGATTTAAGTATCCGGTCTTTCTTGTATTTAAAATTGTTCAAAACCAATTGCACTTCTCCCTGCTCACGGTAAGTCACTTTTAACTCCATTTTTATTCACTCTCACTGTCTCTCGACTGAAGCAAGTGAGGAGACATACGCTCGGTGCGAAAGTGGAGGTGTGCGGCTCAGGAGACTTGACATCCTCCTTGCGCTCAATTTGGACCAAAAATAAAACGGGCCCTGGAATGCAAGGATTAGACACTGACCGCTGCGCTCAAATCGGGTGCGCCCTTGAAATTTGAGGTAATAAACGCAACTCCCAAAATTGCTGCATTTGTAACTAGCATTAAGTTTTACTTTAAGATCGTAAATGTAAAAACCCAGACGTACTTGAAGGAGTCTCAGTCTAGTAGCTCAAAAGAATCTCGATAGGGGTTGTTCATCGACTAAACAGCTGGCGTACTGTTTCACAACCTTCTGGACTCCAGAAGGTAGTGAACGAGTACGCGCCCCTCAAATAGGGACGCACCTTCCTTAAAAAGCGTTTCTCTGCACTGTTTCTTCAGTCACCTTAGTTAAAAGACACCGTGGAGTAGCTTTGGTATGGATGGCGAAACACTTATTTTGGGACGGCGCTCTCTTTTTTTGGGATGGCATGTTCTGCAGCGCCATTTCAAATTCCAAGAAAAATTTTTCATTAATTGTTCCGACGGGCCTGCGGCCCGGGCAACTACCCCGGTCGCCCCGTCTGAGACGCTAACGTGTACACGCACACCTTTCATCTTTCACCTTTCTTTGTCAACTCAGACTTAGCGCTAATGAATATATATAACTAATGAATAATTTTTAAGGCATCTTCTGGTGTACTTTATTTCAGAAATCATGAACCTTGAATTTTAAATACATAACTTTTTTTTAAATGTAGAAAAAAATTAGATTTTTAATTTGTTATTAAGGAATCATCCAGGTCAGCCATTGTCATAATTTTCCTAAAAGTGCTGCAAACCCTACTGTTAATATCATTGTTTATTGTCCATAAACTCTCTTAATTCATTTTCATAACAAATATTATGTACATAAATTTTAAAATCGAAAACAGAATTCTGTTGAAAAGTAGCGCGTAGGGACCCTGAATATGCATCGTTAATTTAGAACGCATTAACAAATTGTAATTTAAAAACATTCTTATTTTTCTTAACTATTTCTAAATAATCGGTGGTCAATATTTTTAAATTGAAGACAGGCTATGTTTACAATCTCACAATATGGTCGTATTGATTCAATGGAGTTGAGATTGCCAGACCATCGCGTTAGTTTATTAAACATTTCTATTTTTCATTCTTCCATTTTCATAAGATTTTAAATTATTTTATACAGTCCTAAGTACATTTATTTATTCTTATCAAGAAATTAGTTTGCTTTTCACTATTGGATTAGGAAATATCTTCACTAATCGAATTACACAGTAATTTTCTACTAATCTTCGGTCGCTCGTTTTTCGCTAATCAAATCAGTAAAATTTAATTTGTAATTAGTTAAATTTTACAAATCTGGATTGAGAGAGTTTGCTAAATAATTGCAATTTTTGATCGAAAATTAGGCAATTTAAAGAGTATAAAAAATTCTCATTTTTCTTAACTCTGTTCAAGCAATTAGAAGGCAATGCTTTTAAATTGGGGCAAGCTACGTCACGCTTACAATTTCACAATATGACTTAATTATTGTTTCAATAGAGATAAGAATGGTATACCTTAGCGTCGTTTTATTCAACTTTTCTATTCTTCACGTTTTCCATGATTTCAACTTTTGTTTAATTATTAGATACAGGCGTAAATAATTTTTTTTACCAAGCAATTAGTTTTCCACTATTGAATTAGCAAAGATCTCGACTACTCGAACCTATCTCTTCTTATCCTCGATCTATCCGCGTTAATCTTTTTCTATCTTTTTGTCTATATAAATTCACGTCTTTATTTTCCAATCTCCTTTTCTCTACCTTATCCTATCCTGCTTCTATGAACGTCAATCTTTTTCTATCTCTCTATCAATCTAAACTACCGTTATCTTTTTCAATCTTCAATTCTATGGCTTTTGTTAGTTCTTATCTTTGCATCTTTCTCTCGCAAAGGATAACGCATCGCACAATCTTCCTAGAGACCATTTTCGTAGCACCAACTACATCCATAGTGCCCATTGTACTGGAGCCTATTCTGTAAAATTGGTCGAGCTACAGAGTCAACTGGGCAGCATGAAGGAACAATGGTTAACGTAATAGGCGATGAGATAGAGAAGAGGAGATTCAAAAACGATAGACAGGAATTTAGATTAACAGATATAGAAAAACTTTGACTTTAATAGATACAGGATAAGATGAGACAGAGAATATTGGATAGATAAAGAGATACGTGAATTTGGGTTGAAAAATAGATAGAAAATTATAGACATGGTATAGGGAAGATGAGATTAGAAAAGATAGACGGGAATTTCGATTGAAAGAGAGATAGGAAAATATTGACGAGTATAGATAAAGGACAAGATAAGATAAAATAAGAGGGGGTGGAAAAAGATTGACGTGAATTCAGATTTAAAAATAGATAAAAAAAAGATTGACGTTGATAGATGTATGATACAATGAAATAGGGAAGAGGATATTGAAAAAGATAGATGGAAATGTAAATTAATTTAGGGACAGGAAAATATTGACGCGGATAGATGAAGGATAGGATAAGATAGAGAAGAGGATATTGAAAGAGATAGACGTGAATTCATATCGAAAAATAGATAGAAAAAGATAGACGTTGATAGAAGTATGATACAATGAGATAGGGAAGAGTAGATTGAAAAAGATAGACGGAAATTCAGATTAATTCAGAGGTAGAAAAATATTTACGTGGATAGATAAAGGATAGGGTGAGATAGAGAAAAGGGTATGGAAAAAGATAGATATGAATTCAGATTGAAAAATAGATAGAAAAAGATAGACGTTGATAGATGTATGATACAATGAGAAAGGCAAGAGGAGATTGAAAAAGATAGATGTGAATTTATATTGACGGAGAGATAGAACGGGATACATTCTCTCTATCTCTTTCTATCCTAAAAATTCAAAATTATTCAAAAAGATAGGATCGATATCTTTTTAATTCCAGCAGGGTGACGCTAGGTGGCTGAGGGTAAAAGTAACCAACAAGTGAAATCATTCTTCGGGCCTATAAGTAGAGGCCTAGCAAATCGTCTTCTTCCAAGTTCATCACAGTTGTCGACTGTGAGATAGAGAAATTAATTTTAATTATGTAGGTATATAAGCATGGACGTCACGTTGTCTTTCTGATACGTGGTCAAAGTCAAATTAATTTTTTTAATGAATTGTTTAACTTTTCGACGGACTCCCCAATTTTGAGGGATAGATAAAGATAAGAGTCTTCGGTCACGAAGGATAGAAAAAGAGATTGAAAAAGATTAAAATTCGTAATAGATAGATAGACTAAGGTGTAGAAAAAGATAAGTCTTCGGTCACGAAGAATAGAGAAAGAGATTGAAAAAGATTAAAATTCGTAATAGATAGATAGACTAAGGGATAGAAAAAGATGAGAGTCTTCGGTCATGAAGGATAGAGAAAAAGATGGAAAGTGATTGAGATTAGGGATAAGAAAGAAAGCGTTTTAGGGATGCAAAGTGACCCATTGAGAGATAGAATAGTTCTATCTTTTTCTATCCCCAACTTTCTATCTTTTTCAATCTTTTTACTTCCAGCAGGGCAACTTTTAATTATGCTAATGAAAAAAGTTTTACTATGAAAAACCGATTTTTAAAATATTATTGAGTGCTAAAAAAATGCAATTGATATTTTTAGAAATCCTTCAGTCAGTTTCAAGATATTAGTGGGGGAAATAGGCCCTCCAAATTTCATCAATTTATCTGCAACCGTTTTCAAGTTATCGTGTTCACAAAAAAAGTGTGACATCCACACACACATCCACACACGCACATCCGGACAATTGCTTAGAATATCGTATTAGACATTTTGAAATTGAGGAAGGTTTAATTAAATCAATTTTTTTGAAAATGTTACCATTACAAAGATTCCTCTATGAGGCAGCAAAAAAGATCAATTTTAACCAAATAGTTGAAATTTTATATAAAAAATATAAATTCTCAACTACGAATTGACAATTCGGGTTCAAAATGCCGGAAATTTATCCTTCTATATTACTATATCTAATATAATACCGACAATAGGGGCTTTTTTCATGCCTACGCCCACATGTATTTATCATGTGTAAAATTTTTATAATTCTAGTTTAAAATTATATTTTGTAATGGGCGTGCCACAGAGCCGCATTCAGGACGTGACATCTATAAAGGATACTCACCGATGCAGATACAAACGTCTCATCCGACGGATATGGTCTTCCGAACTGTTGGCGAGTCTTCTGTTCCACGACTTTACATCTTACGCCGCCAAGGTGGTCGGGGAATACTGAATCTTGAATGTCTTCGCAACAAGATTATTCTCAGTACAGCACATATGGTCGCAAATGGACAAGACCCTCCTTTTAAAATGGTCAGAAAACACAAAGAAGTGGGCAAAGGGGCGTTTATGTACAAAGCAGCGGAGGAGGCTGCTGAAACACTTGGCCTTGACTTCAATATTAGGAGTGAGCAAAATGCATCAAATCTTATCCATCTTGAATACTCACTCTTGAAGGCCCGAATTAAGAAAGCACAAGAGAAAAACTTCCGCGGACAGCTCCTCGACAAGAGGATGCATGGCATCTTCCACAGAAATGTGGAAAATCAGTCGATGTCGTATGAGCTAACGTTTGCTTTCCTTAGATCACCCGGATTGAAGTCGGGCATGAAGGGCTTCATTTTGGCATGTCAAGACGGTGTCATTTCCACTCTAGCGTACTGTCGCCACATTTTGAGCCAAGACATTCCCGATGATAGCTGCAGAGCGTTTCATGCACACCCCGAGCATCTAGGACACATACTATCTAGTTGTCCAACTCATGCGGAAACGACCTACATCCAAAGGCACAATGCGGCACTAAGAGTGCTTTATTACCATCTCTGTCACTCTTATGGCATTACCCCAAATACCTCTCCGCTAAACGCTCCTAGAGAAATAGAGTCAATTGTCGAAAATGAGAATTGCCGCATATACTGGAACTTCATATTCTCGACAATTGTTTCTGTTGCGCACTCGAGGCCTGACATAGTTCTCCTTGACTTCGAGAAACGAACCATGTTCGTTATCGAATTCTCGGCACCAGCTGACAAAAACGTCACAGCCAAGGAGAAAGAAAAGAAAGAGAGGTATAAAGACCTTATAAGGAAGTTGCGACGGTTATACCCGGAATATTCTGTTAAGCTAATCGTCTTGATCATCGGCGCTCTTGGAGGTGCCAAGGTTTCACTGGTTAATAGCCTGAAAAGCATCCCTGCGTGTCAACAAAATGCTGAGACACTTGCGGGAAAATGCAGAAGGCGGTCGTCCTTGGGTCGCTCCGTGTCCTCAGGATGCACGAGACTTTTACCGGATCATCGTATTGAGTTCGTCGCAGACTGTAACCACCTATCTCACGGTCGTGAGACGTGGTTACAGCTGAAATTTTACCGCGATTTCGCTGGGAGCGGGTGCAATTTTTCAGATTAGCATCCGCTGCCGGCGAAATGCTGCGGTTGTCCTTATGGCAGACTATATATATAATTTAAAAAAAAAGTTAAACAACCACCGCAGGGTCCCACTAAGAGCAACTGCCATCCAAAAAAATTTCAATAGCCCCCAGTAGCACCGCGGTAAATCACACCTATGGCCACGTCTCACAACCGTGAGATGGGTGCTCATAGGCAACGACGAAATCACAACGACAGGCCGGCGAAACCCTCGTGTGTCTTAAGGACACGAAGCGACCCAAGGTTGACAGCTTTCTGCATCCACCTCGCAAGTGCCTTGGCATATTTTTGACACGCGGGTATGGCTTTAAGGTTACGAACCAGTGATAGTTTCGCACCTCCGAGAGCACGTATCACAAGGACAATTACTTGTACCGAATATTTTGGGTACAGTCGTTGTAGCTCTCTTTTAAGGTCTTGATACCTCCCCTCTTTTTCTTTCTCCTTTGCAGTGATGTATAGTATATAGTTCGTTTCTCGAAGTCTTGGACAACAATGTCAGGCCTCGATTGCGCAACGGAGACTGCTGCCCGAAAATCGCAGTTCCAGAAAATTTGGCAGTTCTCGTTTCGGACAATCGACTCTATCTCGCTTGGAGCGTTCGGCAGGGCAGGGTCGCGGCCAACACCGTAAGAGGGACAAAGATGGTAATAAAGCACTCTTAGCGCCGCATTATGTCTGTAGATATACGTCGTTCCCGCGTGGGTTGGACACCCTGATAGTATGTGTTCTAGGTACTCAGCGTGTGCATGACACGCTCTGCACCTATCACTGGGAACTTCTTGACATAAAATGCGCTCACGGTATGCTAAGGTGGAAATGACACCGTCCTGGCATGCGAAAATAAAACCCTCTGTACCTGAATTAAGCCCTGATGATTTGAGGAAAGCAAAAGTTTGCTCCTTCGACAAGGACTGTTTTTCTACATTTCTGTGAAAGTTTCCGTGCATTTTCTTGTCGAGTAGCTCTTGGTGAAAATTTTCAACCTCTGCTTTCTTCACTTTGGTTTTTAGAACTTAAGCATCTAGATGAAGTACTGCACTTTCTTCACTTCTGATTTTAAAATTCAGGCCAAGGGTCTCGGCCGCTTGTTCCGCGGCTTTGTAAAGGAACGCTCCTTCACCAAACATCTCGTGGTTCTCGACCATCTTTAGGAGAGGATCTCTACCATTCGCAACGATGTAAGCTGTACTTAGAACAATCCGGTTATGAAGACACTGGAGATTCAGAAGTCCACGTCCGCCTTGACGGCGTGAAATATACAATCGCGGAACTGACGAATTGATATGCAAGCTTTTATGCATATGCATGATCTTACGTGTAATGACCTCAAGGGCCTTAAGCTCGTTCTTCGTCCATTTCTCTACCCCAAACGAGTAGAGTAGAACCGGGACGGCAAGCATGTTAGTCGCAGATACCTTGTTCAACGCCGACAGATTGGAAGACCAAATCTGTCGAAGAAGATGCTTGTATCTGCTTCGGAGAGACTCCTTCACGGATGTTACGTCCTGAATGAGGTATTGAGGCACGCCCAGGTATGTATAGGTCTCTCCAGTATTAAGATGTCTGATAACACTTATATCCACAAGCTCAGGGTCCTTGGGAACGCCAGTAATCTTTCCTTTCTTCAGAT
>CAKNYM010031382.1:1357-38268 GCA_932195095.1 Andricus curvator
ATGAGGCACGATAGTCTAAAATTTTTATCAAGAAATTTCATCATTATTTGAAGCTTTGAGCTTTAAAAATTTTGTTTCAGTAAAATTAATACAAATTGATCTAAGAAAAAAAGAACTTATCTTTAAAAATATTCTCCAGGCTCTCTTCTATTCCCTGTCCAATTTCAGGTTACACTTGAGGTTATACTTTGTGGAAAATTTTTAAATTTTATATTTGATATTTGGTTTCTTCCCTTATTCTCGAAAAACACGACTGGTTTCCTGAGACAGTTGAGACGAACTGATCCCTCGTTTTTTTTTAGGACAAAAGATGACCATGTGTTTTGCATTAGTTTCCAATAACGTCACAATAGAAGTTAAAAGTTCGGAAATTGAGTGATTTAGAAAGATTTTTTTTGGGGATAATCTCGGATAAGTTAAAAAAGAAAAAAAAAACCTCTGAAATACCGTAATTTCCGTAATATTATGATTTGAATCCTTAAAAATCCCAAAAGCACTGAAATTAATATTTAGAAGAAGAAAATTTCTAATAACGTCGCAATAGAAGTTAAGAGTTCGGAATAATGAGTGATTTAGAAAGATTTTTTAGGGATAATCTCGGATAAGTTAAAGAAACCTCTGAAATACCGTACCGTAATTTCCCTGTAAATTCAACAGTTGATATATTTTTAGTAAAAAAATATACAATTAAAGCAATTTTAAGTTAGAAACATTAAAAAGTGAATTATTTTAAATTTCGTTTAAAACTAAAAATTTAGAGGATTGGAAAAGGGGATGGACTAGTCACTAATTTTCGGGACGACTAGCCAAGCTTATAAAAAAAAATATTTGACTACTCATCCCGACTTTCGAGATGACGAGACACTTCGTAAGACTAAACACTTTTTAAATTAGAAGTGAAATTTTTCAGTTGTTATTTATACATCAAAATTAAAACATTTCACTTACAAATTAACAATTCAACAAAATGAAACAATTATAATTCTAGCGTTCAAAGTTTTAATTTAGCACTCTGAAATTTTAACGATCACGGCTTTCTATTTGAAACAATAAAGTTTCAAATGGTCTCGAAAATGGTTTAGTTTTGCATATTTAATTTATAATTGCTCATTTTAAATGAAGAGTCAAAAATGGCTAAATATTGAAAAAATTTCCTTTTTTCATAAAAAAAAGTTCAAATTACATGGGTTAAAATGGAATATTTTCGTCTGAAACAATATTTGAACATGCGATTTGAAATTGAACAAAAACGTTTAATTATGAATCTATTAATTTGAAATTATTTAAAAAAAATAGATTATAAAGTTTTAATCGGACGTTTACGTTTGTTTGACTACCAAGGTTTTCTAATTGAAACAGTTTAATTTTTAATGTTCAAATCTACATTGATTAGTTTTGAACAAATTCAGAATCGTCATGTAAAATTATTATCCTCGTTTTTCCCAGTCCCATAAATTCCCGGTTATTTCACGATCCAGCAACCACCCTGTTTTAAAATTATTAGTTTTAGGGTAAAACATTAAAAATTCAAAAATGCCGAAAAAATACATTTTTCCGTCAAATTGTTTTCATATTTTATAAACATCAAAGTATTTATTTGTTATATGGCAAAATTTTAATTCGCATTTTTTTTTAAATTTTACTTTTTATTAATGTTAGTATTTATTTTATTAATTTGTATACTATTTTTAATCAACGCATGTAAGGTAGAAGTTTTTGCAATTAATTAAAAAAATATTTTTTTTTTTTACTTTTTATATGTTTCGTTTGGAGTGTTCATTAACTTAAAGAGTGAATATTTCATATTAAAATTTTTTGTAATAAGTTTAGGAACAATAATCAAAATAAATAAAATAGCATTAATAATTTAATAGTGCAATTAACTTTTTTAATATCAGTTTTTCAATAAATAATACACTGTCAAAAAGTCTGAATAACAAATTTTTCTTGGGCTTATTTTAAAGCTGAATTTTCATAGAAATTAATCGACGTTTTGACCAAACTGTGCTGATTTTTTCTTGGATTCTGCCGATATCTGAACTTAGATCAAATAAGACGTAATCATTTTCAAACGTTCATAAAGAGGAAACCGAGAAAAAAGTTATTTCAGATCCGGTAATTCGCCGGGAATCTGTAAACGAAATTTGGCTGGACACCCTGAGTCTGTATCCAAATAGTAAATCATTAAAAAATTTCAAGTCATCGTTTTCCTATTTTAATTGCAAAGCTTTTTAATTTGAGATGAATAGAAATTCGAAAGCTGAACTAATTGAAGAGTCTTTAAATATGAAGGGAAACCAAATTTGTACCATTCTAAATTACAATAATTCAAATTTGTAACCCTTCTAATTTAACAAAAACACAATTCAAAATATTTTAATTTCGAATGAAATTCATTTTTGATTAAAAATTAGAGAAAGTTTTAAGTCTTCCAATATCAGATTAATGTATCAAGACAAAGATCAGAAAATTTCTTATTTTCAATATATATAAAATTTGTTAGTATTTAGCCATATTCAAATTTATTTTAAATTAGGAACTTCTTTCAAATCCCAAGGTTTTGAAATCTTTCAATTTTTCTAAATTGTACCTACTTCTTCCAAGAAAGTTTTTGATTTCACATTTTTATTGATTTTCTTTATATTTGCAGAAATCGAATTTTGAATTTCTTTTTGTTTTTGATATTTGCGAAATCAATGGTAATATTGAGGGTTTCGTAGGCCACGCCGGAAACGGAACCGGTCCGTCCTTAACCACTCAAAACTCCTGCAACTACAATATTTTTTATTATTATTATACCATTAAGCATCAAGCCCTTTCGGGGTAGGCGTAACTCACTCGGTCCAAGGCTCGTTATACTGTCGGGAGGGGATATTGATTTTTAGATTAATCTAGAATTCCCGTGTTGCTTATTTAAACACGTTCGTTCCACATCACTGCTCCGACCCAGGTCGCTGATCAATCTTCCTAGCAATCACCCGAGGCGAAGAGCTTTACAAAGGCATCATGTGTCATAGATCACACAAAAATACGCAAACTTTCTGATGATCACATAGTAAGATCTCCATTGTGATTAAAAAACTCTATTGTGATCAAAAACTACGAAAAATTAATAAATTTGGAAATTTTGCCTTTTAGACCCTCTCATTGAAATTTTAATCTCTTCTCGATATTTTATTCCGATCAAATTTAAAAATCTGTTAATCCTAAAATTCTGCTTCCTTTTGAACTTCAAAATTTTCATGCTCAAGTTCCTTTTTTAGCGATCTCAAAATTTATACAAAAAAACTTACTTTCCAATTTCCTCTTCTATAATAATTACGAAACCCAATTCAAATTTTGATCTCGTTAAACTTGGGGTTTTAATTTTGAATATGAATTCTGTCCAAATTCTAAGATTTTATACAATTAATAAATGCAGACTTTCAAAAGTGGATTTATTTCGTATTTTAAGGCTTACTTGAAGCCCTTTCGAAATCAAAAGATTAAACATTTCTCTTCTTCATAGAATATGAACAATTTCGAAAATTCGTGAGAAATTCAATAACCCTTAAAATAATATACAAATTCTCAACTTATTATTTTTCCCTCACAATTTCCCATTATTTACAAAATGGAACCCCTATAAGTCACAACAGCCACATGAAAATTGCAATCCACGCCTCCTAAAACTTTCAGACCCTATAAATAATGCAAGTTCCCCTATCCGGGCCTACCTATTAATTGCGAAAACCACCTCTAAGCCACCAACTCATAACAATTTCAATCCACCTTCCCCTTGAGAATTTAAATAACCCTTTTCATAATCCTTATTCGCAACGTACTAATTTAGTCTTCCCATTTTTTATTAATTACAAAAAACCCACCCCTTAACTATCACCTCAAACCTGAAAAATCACACCCTAAAAACTTACCACCCCTTTTCCATTAATTTTTAAAACCGCCCCTAAACCAACCACACATAAAAATCCAAATCCACTTGCTCCGAAGATCCTACAATCCCTCGAAACTAATTCCCCAAATCCGACTCACTAATCTCCCGCAAATCGATACCAATAAACATCCTCTTTCCAGAACTTCGGTCCAGGTTGGGGAAAGGAAAGGGGTCGAAAGTAAAAGGAGTCAGTGGGTCAGACATGTGGAGGGATAGAAAGGGCACGGAAGCTGAGCCGTGGACCGCGGGGGGAGGAGTTGCCCCCCATCCTCCCCTCCCCCTTTCTATACTATGGCACGTGCTACGTCACTACGTGTTTACAGAGATACCCAACCTATTGCCGCACTCGTGACCTTGCGTTTTGTATATATCACCCTCCTTCCTCCTTCACCCACTGTTTCCCCCTTTTCCCCCTTGCATTCCCTCTTGCCTCTCTCTCACACTCTGAGCCCTGAGGGACTGTCTCTCACAGGCGGTACCCCGCACTGCCCCGTGAACCGGGGAATTCCCCCATCGTCTGTCCCCCCAACCCCCCTATCACCCCTCTCACTCCCACCGACCTTTCTCCACTCTCCTCATCCTCCTACCCCGCCACCATCAGCAACCAGTTGTTCCGTCTGTGACGTAACGGGGTATCACACGACCTGTCGACGTTTTATACGTATATAGACTTCTCGCTCACTTGGTAGAATTTTCTGACTCTCTTGCTCCTGGGAATCCGCAGGAGTTTGCATTATTCTCCCTTTTCGTCTCACGATCGAGAATAAAGGAGATTATATTTCGAGCCTCGTTCTCGAGATTATACTTATTTTACCATGTAGTTATCTCCAAGTCTACTAGAGTGCACAACTTTCAGAGACCAAAAAATTGAAATGTCAGGGGCCCCAGCGTCGGGTGTACGGGCCTGAACCTGACCGGCTTCATATCTCTTTGTTGTGCGCTAGAGTGCAGACGCGTTTTCTACGATCTCCGTTTTTCTTGTGTTTTGTGTTTTGTGATTGTGATGATTGAAGACAATGAATAGAAAAAGAGCAAATACGGAATTCCTTGATTCATTGGGGAATAAAATCAGTCGCATGCAACATTATGTGAATAATTTAACCCACTACGACTTTTCGTCGGACGATGAGTCCTTGAATCCTGCGCAGGAGGAAAATAAGCAGGCTGACAGTGATCTAGAATCGATCCTCGGGAGTACATATGGAGATCTTGATCTACCTGACGTTAGTTCTTCTAAATTAGGTAATTATTAATAGTTTACCCTCAATTTATTGTAGGTTATGATCCTTTGTTAAGCATACTACGCAGTATTGCGCAACATTGTGCAATACTGCACGATATCTGACGAGCTTGCACGAGAGGCAAGACGTTACCATTTATTAAAACAAAAAGAGCTTGCACTAGAGGCAAGACGTTGAAATTTAATTAAAATTTCAATCAAAATTAATTTAATTTAAAAATATATCGAGCTTGCACGAGAAGCAAGACGTTATAACATTGCACTCAAAAATATAACGAGTTTGCACTAGAGGCAAAACGTTATATTCGCTAATTCAAAAGATCTACGAGCTTGCACTGGAGGCAAGACGTTGAGATTTAAATAAAAAAGTACACTTCTAATCAAATTAAAAAATGAGCTTGTACTGGAGACAAGACACTTTATTTTACGAGTGCCATACAAATATGTATCTACATTTTTCTTATTCTATGTATTTTAGAATCAATTAAAGGAGAGTTAGCAGCGAAAGACCCTGTCGAAACGGAGGTTCAAATTAACCAAGCCTATAAGGACATCCTGGGAGATGATCCTTCCGTACCGAAATGCCTGGACTTAACCCTCCATCAGGTTATATTACCCAGGCTACAATTTTGGATAAAAAAAGGCCTAACCAGGAAAGAGTTCGAGGAATTGCTGACGAAATATAAAAGATGTGATCTCTTGGAGGCCCCGAAAATGAATGCTGTAATTGAAGCAAAGATGTCAGCATCGGCTAAAAAAAGAGATGGGTACAAAAAACACGTCCAAAATGCCATTGGATCTGCGTTGATGGCGGTTGGGTCCGTTATTTCAACTTTTATCGTTGAAGATGAGAACACCGATCTTTGAAAACCTCTTCGATACTTTCAAAATTTTATCTGACGTTTATTATAAACAATCGGTCGCCAGAAGAGCGATGGTTACACCTGGCTTCAACAAATCGGTCAAAGATATCCTGGATACATCTAAGCCTGATGAGTACCTCTTTGGTCGAGATCTTGTGGACAAATTGAAACAGGCCAAAGCGATTGAAAGGCTCACAGCGGATGCGAAACAACCCTCTACAAGCGGAACAACTAATGCAAAAAACTGGGATCGTCGCCCGGGATTCAGGCCTGGCCCGGCCCCGGCAGGATCAGCTTCCCAGTTCAGGCCACGTCTTCCATTCCGAGTAAACCGAAAGCCTCCTTTCTCGCAGAAACAGCCGTTTCAAAAGAACGAAACACCACAGAACAAGTTTCCCAATGCGAAGAAGAAACAGTAGCAAACGTAAGTAAACCTGCGGGCCGTTTAAAATATTTTAGTAAGGAATGGCAGAAAATCACGGGAAGTCCCTTTATTTTACAGTGTATTTGTGGTTATAAACTTATATTTAACAGACCTGTCGTTCAGTATAGGAAACCGGTTACAAATATCCCATCACATGAATTAGACAGATACAGAGATGCCATCAACTTAATCTTGGAGAAAGGAGCAATTGAACCTTGCCTACCGCTCCAAGATCAGTTTCTGTCACCTTACTTTCTCGCGTTAAAACCAGATGGATCCTACAGATTTATATTAAACCTCAAAGGTCTAAATGAGTTTATGGATCCTCCTCATTTTAAAATGGAAGATCTAAGAACGGCGAGAAATTTGATTTTCCAGGACTACTTCATGGCTTCTTTGGACCTGTCTGATGCTTTTTATCTTGTTCCGATTGCTAAGTCATGCAGAAAATTCTTAAGGTTTGAATTCCTAGGTACTCTGTACCAATTTACGTGTTTGCCATTCGGCCTTTGTACGAGCCCCTTTATTTTTACAAAAGTCATGAAACCGGTCATGGCTCTGCTCAGAGCTCAGCACTTATCCTCTGTAATCTATCTTGATGACATTCTTTGTATCGAAGACTCCTTCGATAAATGTCATCAAAATGTGGAAAAAACAATAGCGCTGCTAAAGTCCTTAGGGTTTCTTCTAAATATGCGTAAAAGCAATGTTCAGCCGTCAAAAGAGTGTAAATTTTTAGGATTTATTATAAACTCGGAAAAACTTTCTGTACAAATCACCGAAGAAAAAAGGCTAGCATTAGGAAAGCTTATAACGCAATTTGTAGTAAATCCTACACATACGCTTCGGGACTTTTCTCAATTATTGGGAAAATTAGTGGCAGCTTGTCCCGGCGTGGACTACGGTTGGCTTTACCTGAAGCAAATGGAAAGATTTAGAGATGTTTCACTTGCTAAGAATGCTTTTAACTATGATATTAAAATTACAGTTCCTCTTGAATTAATGCCGGATTTGCTTTGGTGGCAAAACAGCATCAGAAATTCTAAAAGTTCTTTCAAGGATGGACAATATGAAAAAATAATCTTTACAGATGCTTCAAATTCCGGCTGGGGCGCTACCGATAATTTTGATAATATCTATGGGTTTTGGGATTCCCATCAAGAGAAGTGGCACATCAATTACAAGGAACTATTTGTTGTTAGGATTGCACTAGAGAGCCTAGCCTCTAACGTTCGGAATTCTCAAATCCTGCTCCGTATTGACAATACAACCGCGATAGCGTATATAAATAAAATGGGAGGAACGCGATTTCCTCAACTTCATGCTCTTGCTAAAGAAATTTGGCAATGGGCGGAACACAGGGATAATTTTTTATTCGCCTCTTATATCCCATCAAAAGAAAATATCCATGCCGACGCCTTGTCGCGAATAAGCAATGACGACACGGAATGGGAATTGGCTAATTTCGCATTTAAAAAGATTGTTCGCACATTCGGTAAAATGGATATCGATCTTTTTGCCACTTACAGAAATACCAAGTGTAAACATTACTGCTCGAGATTTCCAGACCCAGGAGCTGTATATATTGACGCTTTCACGTTTAACTGGTCAGGGTCAAAATTTTATGCATTCCCTCCATTCGCAGTGGTACTTAAAGTCTTGAAAAAAATTAAATCAGAAAATTCCACCGGTATAGTAGTAGTCCCAAATTGGCCGAATCAACCCTGGTTCCCTCTATTTTATGAACTCTTAGAAAGTAACCCTCTCATTCTTAAGGCTAATCGTTCCTTATTGTTATCTCCCTGCAGGAGGAAGATTCATCCCAGAGCAGAGACCCTGGAATTGATGGTAGGAAGGCTGTCGTCGAAGCCTTCTTAAGGAAAGGAACCCCTCCAGAATCAATAGACATTATTATGGCATCACTTTCAAAATCTACGCTTGACCAGTACCAGGTAGCCTTGAAACAATGGCAACAGTTCTGCATATCTGAAAAATTAAATTTTTTTGACGCTAACAATACTTCCGTATTAAAATTTTTAACTAAAAAATTTAAAGAAGGCGCCGCCTATGGTACGTTAAATTCATACAGGTCTGCAATTTCACTGATTTCCTCGAACAAGATAGGGGAAGATCCATTAATTTCAAGATTCTTGAAGGGTACCTTCAAATTAAAACCATCATTCCCAAAATACTCTTGTACATGGGATGTCTCGGTGGTATTAAACCACATAGCTCAGTTCTTTCCTTTGGAAAGCCTTTCTTTCTCTGCGTTAACTTTTAAGACTGTAATTTTAATTTCACTTGCTACGGCCCAAAGAGCTCAAACACTCGCCAGTATTAAACTAGAAAATATTTCAGTTAGAGCAGACGAACTACAAATAAGTATTAAAGAACTCCTAAAAACCTCTGCTCCAGGCAGAGATCAACCAGTGTTGATTATTCCATTTCTTCGAGAAAAACCTGAATTATGTGTGGCTTCGACTTTGCTAAAATATATTGAATTTTCATCAAAATTACGCGGTAATACCAATAACTTGTTTATTTCTTTGAAAAAGCCTTACAATCCAGTATCCAGCCAAACCATCAGCAGATGGATCAAACAAATATTGGCAAAAAGTGGCATTGATACAAATGTTTTTTCGGGCCATTCCACCCGTCATGCTGCTACGTCGGCGGCCCATCAAAGAGGAATTAGCATAGACATAATTCGAAAAACTGCGGGCTGGACTCCGCAGTCACAGATGTTTGCGAACATTTACAATAGGCCTATTAGATCTGGCGATAACGATTTCGCTCAAGCCATTCTATCTAGAAAGTAAGTTTTCTATTTTTATATTAAATATACGAATTTTTTCTACGTCGTTTCTTTTGTAACTTAAATGTTATGTACATCGTTAATCGTACTTCAGCTACGTTCACTTAATTATATCAACAAAACGTATCAATAAAAGGATAAGTAAAAAGAAAAACATCGTGACCTTTTCTCTAAACCTCTACATGGTAAAATAAGTATAATCTCGAGAACGAGGCTCGAAATATAATTGCTCGATCAAATGATCGCCTTCATGGCGTGAAATTCGATCGAAATTATATGAGAGCCTCGTTCGAAGAGATTATACTCCCTCCCCCTTTATGAAAGTTTTTTAGGGATAAAATTTCATTTTACACCCACCCAATTCGCAGACTGCTCATAAGGTCACTATTTTTCTTCAAATAGGTTGCTTACCTCTAAACAATATGAAGCCGGTCAGGTTCAGGCCCGTACACCCGACGCTGGGGCCCCTGACATTTCAATTTTTTGGTCTCTGAAAGTTGTGCACTCTAGTAGACTTGGAGATAACTACATGGTAAAATAAGTATAATCTCTTCGAACGAGGCTCTCATATAATTTCGATCGAATTTCACGCCATGAAGGCGATCATTTGATCGAGCAATAGGTTATTGGGTCGGCATTTATTTGAGAATTTTTTCAGGGGAGTGGAGAGCTTTATGCAATTGGTGAGTAAGGGAAGTAATGATATTGCTGGGTTGTTTCTGTGGAGATATTGGTAAGTAGGAAATAGTTGCATTTTAAATTAGGTACTGTCCATAAATTATGTTACCAATTTTTTGCTATTTTGGACTCCGCCGTCGCCCACCCCTCTCGTTGAAAACCTTAGTTTTGCCCCCCCACCCCACCCCTCCGGGAAAATAACATAGCCGTTGGCTAAACACCATGAAAGATGACTTTTTATCAAAGTTAAAGTTTCAATTCGAAAGGACGATTTTTTTAACAAAACAGTTGAATTTTTTCCAAAAAATATGACTAAAAAAGTACTTTAATTTTCAAACAAAATAATTCAATTTTTAACAAAATATGTAGTTGAATTTTCAACCTACAAAGATGCATTTTCAACCAAATCAACTTATAAAGAATACATTTTCAACCAGAGGTGAATCTTATAAAAAAATTTGTGAACAATGGTTTTTTGAACCAAGTGGTTCAATTTAAAAAAAAAATTTTCAATCATATAGTTAAATTTTCAACCAAAAATAGGAATTTTTCACCAAGAAGATTAATGTCCAGGCGGAAAATTGAAATATAGTCTATACATAGTGGAAGAAATTATGTATAATTGTCATTTTTTTTTACCAAAAAAATGTATAAAACACATGAAAATTATATATATATAGTATTTCCGACTATGTATAAATTTTCCGCCTGGGGTTCTACCAAATAAGACGAATTTTCAACAAAATTGTTGAATTTTGAAGCCAAAAAAATAATTTTCAACCCAAAAATATAATTTTTCAACAAAAAAGTTAATTTTCTGCCAAATAGTTAAATTTTTAACTAAAATGATGAACCTTCAACCAAAAAAGATGAATTCTCAACAAAACATGTAATAGTCAATGTTTCACCCAACAAATATTTTAATTTGAAATAAAAAATACGAAATTTCAACAAAATAGTTGAATCCTCAACCAAAACAGATTAATTTTCAACCAAAAAGGATAAATTTTCAACCATGAAGATGAATTTTGTACCAAAAAAGACGAATTTTCAACCAAATTGTTAAATTTTCATCTATAAAAGTTAAAAAAATTAATGCTCAACCAAAAAAAAAAAACAATTTTCAACAAAATAGTTAAATTTTCAACCAAAGAGATGAATTTTTTACTAAAAGCTGAGTCTTAAAAAAATGAATTTTCAATATTCAACCAAATAGTTAAATTTTCAACCAAAAAGACTTTTTGACAAAATAGTTCCATTTTCAACAAAATAATAATTTTTTTTTAACTAAACGGGATATGAATTCCGAAACAAAAATATAATAGTAGATTTTTGAACCAAGAAAACAACTTTTAACAAAAAATAGTTGGATTTTTTAATTGGGTTCTATTATTTCAATTCACATTTAAGCAGAGAATAGGGGAAGTTTATTGAAAAACAGGAGAATAGGGGAAAGAGTCTGAAATATGAAAGTTCGAAGAGGATTCAATTTAAAAAAGCATTTAATTTGAACATGAATGGAAATTGAATAGCTTTTTATTTGAAAGGAATCGTATACTAAAGAGAAACCAGGAAATACTTCCTGTAACAAGTTTGAGAATGATATTTGAAACCCAAAAGAAACCTAAATGTGAACTCTTCCAATACAAAATTTCGATTTCTTTCAATTTTTGTTTCGCTCAATTAACGTCCAAAGTTTTCCAATTTGAAAGAAATTTTTTTTTACAAGTTTCAAGTCAAATTGGAAAGCTTCTAAGTTTATAACTCCCAAATCTCAAAAGGCTTCTAATTTTTCAAACTCTTTAACAAATTAAATTAAAACATTCATTAACAATTAGCTTCAAAATTTGAAAGTCTTCAACTTTAAGAGGAATCAAAAACTCAAAAGAAACCAAACGATGTATTTATTTTTTCCAGTGTTTGACACGTTACTGTCTGAAAGTAACGCGTTAACGTTACCGTCACTGTCTCGAAATTTGTAACGCGTTATCTCTACCGTTACTTTTTAAAAAAAGCAACGCGTTACTGTTACCGTTACTGAAAAAAGGTAACGCGTAAACCGTAAGTGATAGGTCAAAATCGATGTCAGTTTATAATATGGATATCATATTATAGTCTAGTATATGCGGTACTCAAAACTCAAAAATAGCATCCATTTTTACCTAACTCTTACGGTTTACGAGATAATTGTTGTTAAAAATAACAATAACGAAAGGTTCCCCTCAGGTTCCCCTCACTGGAACGTTCCGAAGCGGCGGACACTTTACAGTTTACACGTTCCGGGAATTATTAGGGAACTATTCTATAACTAGGAACTATTCTATATTCCCTAATAGGGAATCCTATCAGGGAACCTTGTCACTAAAATCTGGAGTACCGTGAGTAGAATCTATATCTATTTCGTCAGTTTTCTTTTTCTTCCCTTTCGGCGAATCGCAAAAATCTTGAATTTGGTGATCATTGTCGACAGCCACCTCGTGATCACTAATTTTTTCTATTAGACAAGACTAGAATTTGAAACACTGTTATGAAAACACCGGCATTGCACGTTTATTTGAAAAACTTTCGTTTCGCGGTTCAGAACTAAATTTGTTCCACAACCATCTGGCGCATTTTAATGGAGAGAAAATCATCATCTTCTTGGTTTTCTTGACATTGAAATATTTATTGTAATACTGGACGTATTTAAAATTTGTATAAAGTAACGATCTGTAACATGCGTTACTTTACTTCGCCAAAAGATTTTAACGCGTTACCGTTACTTTTTTATAAAAATAACGCGTTGCCGTTACCGTTACTAAAAAAGTAACTTTTCCGGTAACGCGTTACTGTCAAACACTGTTTTTTTCTTCTCAAATTCTGCAGGTCCATGTTCTGAGCAAACTGAAAAATTTGTATTAGTTTTTACAAAGTAGAATAATTTTGATTCAAAAGGTTTGTAAAATAAAATCAGAGTCAAGAGGAATGCAAATGTCCAAACGTTTCCATTTTTTTAAGAAATTTAAATTCGAAAGATTTTGCAATAAAAAAGTTTGAATTTTGGAATAAAAATCAGAGCCAAATAGAACTTAACCTCTAAAATTCCAAAATTAAGAGAAATCCAAAATTAACAAAAAACCAATAGGAAGTGTTGCAAATTAATGTTCTTCGACAAATTATAGAACAAACTTTAAAAGCTTTCAAAGTTCACATATCTATTTCAAAACTTAAATCAAACCTTGGGTTACGTACCGCTGAAGTCTTTGTATTCTTTTGAATTCCACCGAATTATTTTTAATTCCTCCTATGAAACATGTTGTTTTTTGGAGAAAATTTAAAGCAATAGGTATTTTTCCGAATTGTGGGAAAAATTGTTTCATGAAGTTACAAGTATTTTAATTTTGACATATATTTAAAAAAACACCAATTTTCATTCAGCTTCTATAGTTTTTTTATTTAATTCAAATATTCCATTTTTATTTTTGGATTCTGATGAGTTTTACCATCCGCTTACGAAGTCTGTCGGAAAGTTTAGAAAAAGTTAAAAACTAACACAATGGAGACGATTTGTTTGAAAATATAAAGTCAATTTTAGTAAAAAAAAAAAACCCGAAACTTACTATATTTTTTGAAATTTGTTTGTAGAAGTTTAATTTTCTGCAAAGAAAAAGGAAGTTACAACGAATAATGTAATAGTAGATATTACAACCAAAAAAGGTTTTAATTTTTAATAAAAAAAAAATAGTTTTAATCAACAAAATAGTTGAATCGTCAACAATATAAGATTAATTTTCAACAAAACAGTCTCATTTTTATGGAAAAAAATGGGATTTCTACTAAAACACATGAATTTTGAATCCAAAAAGACGAAGTTTTAAAAAAATTGTTGAATTTTCAACCAAATAATGAAAATTAAAAATAAACATATAATCGTCAGCGGGAAGCATCTGTAAAAAAATAAATAGACGTAATAACAAGGAAAAAGTTGTTCAGAGGTTTCGCCAGGCCGTTTTAGGTCTGAAAATGAATTTTCTTGGTTTTCAATTTAAAAAATACAAATTAAAGGCAAAAAAAGGTGTTCACTCCTAAACATTTTTTTAGGAAATATTATGCACAGGATAATTAATAATTAATAAATGTAACATATTTATACCGTTTGAGACAAAAATCGTTAATTTCGAAATACATCAAAAATACACATTTTTATAGTTTGAAGACTCCTATATAGTGCTTTGAAATGTATTTTTCCCTGTTATTTTATATATAAAGTCTTGTTTTCAGCAATTAGAAATTCAAGGAAATCGTAAATCAAATCGATAAGAAAAACTTATAAAAATGCATAATTGCACCACAATCGACTTTAATTAACTAGCTCACATCTTTTTCAAATAAATGATAGCTAAAAATACATTTTAAAGTATACTGTAGGAATCTTTAAAGTATAAAAAGTGTGTATTTTGGTGTATTTCGAAATACACGTTTTTTTCGGTCACCGGTTATAATAATTTAAAATTTATTCCTTATGGAGAATATTCTCTTGAAAATTTCATATTCATTATTCTTGACAGTTAATTGAATACAGAATAGGGGAAAAATTATTTCTCTGTTGAACATTCATCATTTTAGATGAAAATTCATCTGTTTGGTTGAAGACTCCTTTTTTTTGTGGTTAAAAATTAATTTTTTAAACTGAAGATTTAACTATTCCAGTTGAAGGTTCATAATAACTCATTCAATTCATAATCTTCTTATAGAAATTCCCCGACTTCTGCAAGATTTTTTTCAAAATTCCTGTCTTTTCCCTGAACAATAAAATTCCCTGAGTTTTCCCTGATTTTCAGGTTTTTCCTGACCTACGGCAATCCTGAAAAAATGATTTTAGGACGAAGACCTCTAAATCGTAAAAAAGTAACGGTGCAATTCCAGAATAGGGGCGTCACCTCTGTTTTGGCTAGACATTTTTTTTCGGCAACAAACTATTATAATCTGTAATTCAATGATAAGTGAAGCGATTTTACGAGGCAAAAGTTTAAAATCATTGTTACTTTTGTTACTACGATGTCTCAAACATAGGTCTGTCACGATAAGGGAATGCTCATATTTAACTCACCGTTTAGGTGCTTTTAAACATCCGTACGGTCAGAAACACTGTAGATATTTAAAATTGAATGGTTTTTTAATAAATCAAAATATATTTAGACATTTTTGTATGCTTTATCGTCGATTAGCGACTCAAGAATTACGAGTAACGATTCATGGGACCAGGAAGACAAATCTGAGACTAGTCACAGAAATAATGTTGGTCAAATCCCTACCCCTTTCCAACATCTCAAGTGACAGCTGATGTGCGTGAAACTCTCCTTGTTTTGTTTACATAATAGCTTATGTCGGCATACAAAAATATATAAATACATTTTGATTGATTAAAAAACCATTCAATTTTAATTATTCACAGTGTTTCTGGTCGTACGGATATTTAAAAGCACCTAAACAGTGAGTTAAATATTCCGATATCGTGACAGACCCATATTTGAGACATCGTAGTAAAAGTAACAATAATTTAAAACTTTTGCCTCGTCAAATCGCTTCATTTATCGTTCTATTAAAGATTCTAATAGTTTGTTTCCGAAAAAGAAATTTTTTCTAGCCAAGACAGAGGTGACGCCCCTATTCTGCAATGTAACCAAAGTAACTTCTGTTATAGATAAGTTACATTGTTACATAACCGCAATGTAACATTCTTCTGTAACAGCAACATAACATTGTTACATCCGCGTTACTTATGAAAAATGCAATCGTAAAATATGCGATCAACTATCGTAACTATCTCATTTGCAAAGCTCAGCTGATAGGCGCCTAATCGAGAGAGACTACGTCAGATTGAAGGTTGTGCCAGATATTACTGGGTCAATGGCACATACTACGTTTTTCTTCGACGTCACGAATCCAGCAAAATCCCCCTTACACCTCTCCCCTCTGACAATGATAGACGTACTCTCACTCTTCAACGGCGTTTACGTGTATAGCTTGTTTTCAATTACGATGGCGTGCCAGTTTCGCTTTGATGGAGAACTCGGTGAAGGTGGATGCAATCTTATTTTCCCACTCAAGAAACGAAATCGGGAGTTTATACTGGCGTGAAAAATAATTTAATTTCTTTTTCTCAAATTTTTACCTACCAAGGGTAATTTTTTCCAATGAAAGGTAAGTATTAACCTATTAATCAATATTACTAACGAAACAAGTGTATAAAGGTAAAGTAAATGGCAGAATGCCCAGAGGAAGACCGCCAAAAGAATCTGTGAATGAGACACTAATCCGAAGAGACAAAAGAAGCCATAGAAACACGAGAGCTTGCATAAAAAAATGCATGGACGTGAAGGAAGCTAGAGTAGTATGCCAGGACAGAAAAGTGTGGCGACAAATAGTTTGTAAACAGAGTGACAATAGAATGAATGAAGCCTGAAACAAAGACCTTGGAATCTAATGGGCCCAAGTGGGGAACCACACATAACAATTTTGTGAGGCTCTTCACCTGGGGTGATCGCTAGAGAGATTGATCAGCAACCTGGGTCGGAGCAGTGTTGCGGAATGAACGTGTCATTTGAATAAATAACACGAGAATTCCAGATCAATCTAAAATATCTATACCTAACACCTATCTACCTTATACCTACATACTCACCATACACACTACCTTTTTCCAACCGAGCAAGTCACGCCTACCCCGAAAGGGAAATGGCTTAATGGTATAATAATAACCTACACTGTAAAAAAATCTTTTGTGATATTTACAATTAGATTGTAATTTCACGAGCAGTGTATTTTAAATTACAATGTATAACCTGGTAAATATACCAATGTCGCTCCGAAATTCACGATCTACTCCAACTTCACCCCATGGAACAGTATGAAATAACTGTCCGATGTAAATTTACTATGTCTGACGATGGAAATTATTTAATCAGCGTGGCACGTAGTCAATTTACGTGAGTGAATAAATTTAAATATGCTTATAAATTAACACTTTTTTTGGTAAAGTTGCAGTATCTAGCATAATTTCACACACGGGTAGTATTGTTACGTCTTGGCATCCTGAGAAATTACAAACAGGACATAAATCGACAACCCATCGACAAGCTGACAGAAAGACATGGCGTTTTGGACTTTATCATAAAATTACGTCTCAGAGCCTCTAATATTGCTCTAATAGTGATGAGTTCTATGTGAATAAAAAAAATATGTCTTTTTTATTCAAAACGATACCTGAGAAAAGTAATATGCGCTTTATTTATCCTGATACAGTGTTTGAAAATTTATAACCTCACGAACATAACCTAAAAATTGAAATGTGGTCCTGACAATTTACGTCCTGCATTTTTTTTTACAAAAGTGTGTAAATTTACATCGTCGCACGTAGGTCAAATAATTTCCATCGTGGTACGATGTAAAATTACACCAACTTTTTTTACAGTGTAAGTATTAATTTGCCAAAGCAGTAACGTGCGCTTTTTCGCCGTTTTCGAGAATATCGACTTTGAAATATTAGCCACAGTCCACATGCAGTTTAGGGAAAAACACTTCGAGTGTTGTGACAGTAGCTCAGGCAGTATCGCTTCGGCTTCATAGCCGGAAGGTTGCGTGTTCGATTTTCGCTGTCTGCACTTTTATTGTATTAAAATGTTTAAACATGTAATTTCCGTCAATAATATTCAAATAATCATTTTTAAGTTTTTTCACGGAAAATGAATTTTTTAACTTTATTATGCTCATTGCAAACAAATTTATATTCTATAAATGTTATTATTTATTTCATTGCCAATTATATTTAAAATTATAAGTATGGACAACAAAGTAAAAAAAGTCAGTTTTTATGTGAAAAAGGCATTAAAAAAATGATGAATTGTATAATTTTTGTAGATTATTAAATAAAATTATATTTATAAATTTTTAATAAACACAAAATTAAAAAAATTAAATAAACAAAAAAGTGCACGTAGCGAAAATTGAACACGTGATCTTCCGGCTACGATGGCGAAGTGCTACCGCCTGAGCTACCGGACGAACGGAAGTGTTTTTTGCTAAACTAAAATTCACAATTGGCGGTCTCCCCTTGTCAGACTTGACAAATTGAAAGGAAAGATTACATCAGCTTCGAAGGGTTGTTAGCTTGTTCCAAATATCCAAATTTACAATCTGAGATTTCCAGGCTTGATTTTAAATTACCGAGGGTGATTTTTTTAGGACTAAATTTAAAAAACTGGAATGTTTCACACCAGGAAAATTCTTATAGGTTTGCAGAAAATATTCTTATATAACAGTGGCTCAATTTTTACATTATTATGTACCTGTCAATTTTAATATTTTACAATTTTCAGCACTTATTTGCTTTTCCTGAAAGCTTAACGTCAAAGCATACTCGAATGATTAATTATCTGTAGGTCATCATCGTAATTAAATGAAAAAGTGAAGAGTGTTGACGTTAAGCTGATTCTGAATAAACCAGCTTGAAATTCCACAAATCTGCTTTTAACATTGCCCATCAAGTTTAAAATTTAATTAAAACTCAATTTTATTTTAGAATTACAATTTTTTTAATTAGAGAACAATTTCGAAGTTATTAAAAACAAAAACTTAAAAACTATTTACAGGGTGGCCGAAAAACTTCACTTTCAACATTTCCTGATTTTTATCTAATTTTTCATTCTCCCTGACATTTCAAGAACAAAATTCTAATCTTGCAACATTTTGAATATATAATCTTCTGTGTTAGTAAAATTAAACTGAATTTGCAGAAATTTAAGCGGAATGAGAAGAATTCTGTACAATTCATAAAAAATCATGGTAAATTAAAAAGAATTTGATGAAATGCCTAAGAATTTAGGGCGAATTTAAAAGACTTCAGGATTAATTAAATTAAAACTAAAAAAATCCATTAAATTGAGTAGAATTGAACTGAATAAAAAAATGTAAGAGAATTCCATAGAATTCAGGATAAATTATTAACAATTCAGGGTGAATTCTAAATGAATCTGGAAAATGTATTAAAATACCCTGAGAGCTTTTAAAATCCGTTGAAATCCTCGGATATCTTTTTAAATCTCTTGGGTTATTTAAAAATATTTTTAATCCTTATTGGTCTTGTAAAATTGTTTGGCATGTTCTATTAAATTACTAAAATCAATAAACATTTTCTTGGAATCTTTTAAAAAAATTCACTAAAATATTTAAAATCCATTGAATCCTTTGAAAGTTCTTAAAAATACCTTGGAATAACTGAAAATAGTACCTTAAAATATTTTAAATCTTTCGAAATCCCATCAGTCACTGAAATCAATTGAAAATTCCCTCGAATTTTTAAAAATATCCTAAAATCTTAAAAAGCCTTCAGAATCACTTCAAATTATTGAAATCTATTTTTGGAATACCCTAAGATATTTCAAAACCTTTAACGTCGTTTGAAATCCATTCCAATTTTTGTAAACTCTTAAAAATTCCTTGCAATTTTAAAAAATACGCTAAAATCTGTAAAATTATTTAAAATGCCTTAAAAATCCATTAAAATATTATAAAATCCCGTGAAATTACATGAAATCTTTGAAAATTCATTAAAATATCTTGAGACTTTAAAATCCCTTAAAATCATTGAAATCGTCGGAAACCTGATAAAATCCCTTGAAATATTTAAAAATATTCTAAGACCTTATCCAGCCATATAAAACCGTTCCGTATCTCCCGAAATTCATTAAAATCCCATGAAATTTTTTTGTTCACAACGCCCCTTTTGAAACTTTCGAGGATTGTACAGCGCTTTGAAAGTGAGTAATTTCAGGCCTTTTTTTACTTTCTTCCCGCTACGGCTACGCTATCACTTTTACTCCCTAGGGAAGAAAACGAATTTGAGGTCTTTTTTCGTGAGATTGTCCAATTGGCGCCGACTATTGAGTTCAGCTGCCTGAGCTATTACCCATACGTCCAGGTAAACTGTTTTCAAGTTATCGGTAAATTACGATAAATTTCCGTAAATTAGCACAAATTTGAGAAATTATGGTAATTGATGATAATTTATCGGTAACTTTTGATAACAGTTCTGCTGGACGTATGAATTGTGTTCGAAATTGTTGTCTTCTTGAGGTTAGTTGGCTAACCGACTGATCAGTCGTGAGTCGTCCATATTATAAACGAAAGTCAGCTTTCAACAGGGATATTATGAAAAATACAGTGCGTGCCAATGAGTCACCGCAGTTTCTTGACTCGTGTGAAATCTTCCACTGAATTTTCCACACTCATCGAAAATCGCTGCCTTTCTCCCCGTTGCACACAATCTACTATTAAATCCCTTAAAATCATTCTTATACTTATAAATTCCTTGAAAATATATAAATCACATTAAAATGATTTGGAATGTTTTAAATATCCTAAAATTTTTTAAATCCCTTGAAACCTTTTAAAGTTCTTAAAAATTCCTTGGATGTTTTAAAAACACCTAAAGTATTTAAAATCCTTTGGAATACATTCAAATTATTGAAATTTATTACAAATTTCTTTGAATCTTTCCAAATACCCTAAAATATTTAAAATCCTTCAAGAATTCATTGGAATGTTTCAAGTTTAACATACACTGCAATCTTTGAAATCCCCTCAAATTATTGAAATCTATTAAAATACCCTTAAATAAGTTAATTTATTGAAAGAAAACTGACTTAAGTGATCTTTTCATTTTAAAAAGTGACTGTGTGGTAGTCCTGATTATTCTTGACAGTTACTTAAAGTGCTTCTCACGGAAATTCAGGTTTTCCCTGACCTGTGGCCACCCTGCTATTCATTAAATATAGACCTGTCTAAACCAAGACCTAAAAATAAAAATTACAGTCACTGAATAATTTTTCTTTCAAAAAATGATATCCGGAGCAAGAAGAGAACCAGACAAAAAAGTCCGGAGAACCTCGTCGACGAGTCAAAATGTTCCCAGCACTCTGAAACTGCTGAACCATCCACATCGGCATGAAGGGTCGAGAGAAAGCCGTGAAACGTTAGACTTTCACTCGAGATCCTTGTCGAGAACAAGCTGAGAGGCTAAAATAAAATAAAAACCAAAGAGCTCCAGGGTACAAATCCACACAGGTTGGAGATTCATCGCGTATTTTTATTTATTTTTTAAATAATCATCCACTACAGTAATATTCACTCTGATCAATCGCAAAACAATCGCCTCTATCCTCATTTCGCAAAGTGTGACGAGCGACTATCAATCATCGTAGTCGTCGTGCTCGTTATTTTATCGACTTCTTCATAATCTTCACTCAATCATCCTCATTATCTTCATTATCAGCAACTCAACTCATCTCATTCCCTTTGACCGCAATCGACATCAATTCTACAGAAATCTTCACTTTAATCCGCCTTCTCGTCTCGTTATACAGCGATAATTAATTATTTCTTATTAATTATTATTCCGTACAACAAATATAATTACATCGTATTATATCAACTAACGAATATCCAACTGAAAATCACTGTAAACCGGTTGCTGTTTGATGGTTGGTTTTATTATTTTTCCTTCGTCTCTTTAAGGCCATAAGTGAAATATCTAAATTTATCATATTCAGCGCTAGATAGTGTATGTATAAATTGTTCCAGGACCCTAAAATGAGGTACAATATACAGAAGTCTCTCAACTACAGTCGACTCTCTCCATCTCTTCACTCCCCAAAACCTTCATTTCTTTTTATCATTTTAATAAAGCTTTCAAATTTAGAGATCCTCTTCAAATTTCCAATCATTTAGAACTTCGTTTCCAATTTTTAAGATACCTTTTCAATACATTAAAACTTGAAAGCCCTCACGAAATCATTTTTAATTTGAAGGTTTTTAAGAATTCAACCCCTTCGAATTCTCTTCTCAATCCCATTCCTTTCCTCCAAACTTTTCGTCAAAATCTTGTCGCTCGTGGCAGTGCATCGCACGATTAGCTAATTATGAGATATCGCTAACACTTAAACGCTTCGCCTCTGACAATAAACCCTATATTTTCCCCGACGCAGAGAAACTCGCAATCGAGAAGCGCCAGGGTTATTGTAAACGACAGATAAAATATAAAAAATAGCAATGTCTCGACGCTGCGTACGTGTATGTGTATAAGTGTTTCGGTAAGCACTATTGTGAAAGTGAAGGTGTAGTACATTTCCACCTATCTCGCTTTCCACTCCGTTGCTTCCCCATTTCTTCCCTGAAAAGCGAGTATTTGTAATAAATTCGCCTACATATAACTTGGAAAAATAAGAAGTCAAAAACTTGGTACAGAAAAGCGATATCGAGTATAAAATCTCACACTCGAAGAGTCGTTTCGAATAAAATTCGATAAGAACTGTTTTCAAACGACACTTTATTTCAGACATACATTTGCTTATTTACCCCAAGTTACAGAACAGAACTTCTTCATTTTTTCCCCATCTCTATAGCTAAAAACAGACCTCAAGTCAGTTTTTTGCTTGCTCACGGTTCAGTTTGGACTTTAGAGGCATCCCCAAAGGGACTTCTCAATTATTATGCTCTCTTTTTCGGTTTAGTCTTAGTTCTTTATTTTTCCAGCGGTCAAAACCTCGCTCGGTATGCGCTTGTACATTTTTACAGGAAACGTGTGTATCTCTCTACAAAACGTGATTCGCAGAATCGATTTTTGCAGCGTTCCTAACTTCCATCCTAAAAGAGACAGAACTTCGCCGGATTCCATACACCGATCAAAAGTAGCAAGGAAAATAATGAAAATGTTTAACAATAGTCAAAGAAAAAATAAGAGAAACGAAATTCTTAATTGTGAATCGACATTTTCAGATTTGCAAACTTCCGAGAAATTTTTCATTTCAATGAAGATCTTCCGCTCTTTATATATTTTGCGGTGACCGGAAGTCCAGCGTCGTAATTCTCCAAGTACTGACGCTACGCAAAAACGCGGTAAAGCTAAAGGATCCATACATTCGCAGTTTTTACACAGTACATTATAATGGTACATTTTTCGTCCTCCAATCGAGTAATAAGATATACACACTCTTACGTCTTTTACGCGTTAACGATCGGTCCAAAAATCACTTTCATGATAAAATTAAAATTAAGGCTCTATTCTCTCACAAAGGCTGTAAAAAGAGCCTCAAGTGAGACAAGTGATGTCTTCGAAGATCAGGAATATACAAAATTAGTTTACAAAATAGCCGTCGTTAGTACAAAATCCAGCTTCGGGATGTCATTTTCAAATTGTTCAAAGTATTAAAATTTTTTTTCACTTTTTTCCAGTAAAGTCAACACCCTTTCTCTTTCCACCAGGTGTCCGGGGATCAGCCAAAGCGAACCAAAACGAAACGGCGACAACAAACAACGCGCGAGTCGCACCTTAAAATAAAAAAAAATCCCTCCCTTTTTCTACTTTCGCCATTACATTTAAAAATTAAAGTTAAAAATCTCTGGAATGTTTGCGTGGTACATATGAGAATAATAATTACTTACGCGTAGAAGAGCAACATCGGACAAGATAAACAATTCTATTACTTTAATTACACGTATAATAAAACAATAATAATAAAAACTACCTGCTATTCGTCCAAGTAGCAACCTTAGTCGTTATTCGTCGTCGCCATCGTCGCCGGAAAGAATATCTCGAGACGCAAGGAGTTTTAAAAATCAGCTCCCTAACATAAATACAATTATATCGAGACTTTTGGAAAACCCAAATAAGATAATAAAAAAAATCGAAAAAAAAACGGATTTGAAACATAACATTTTTTGTCTAGCTGGATAAAAAGAATCGACAGCCAGGAATGAATTAGACGCTAAATAAATATCATAATTACAATTACAAAAGAGAGTCTCGCTCTTACTTCAATGATTACAATTAACCGCATTTGTTGTCAGCGTCAACCCGATGGCAACCTTCTAAAAACACTGAAGCCAGCACTAAACAAATTTAAGAAAAAAAAATTAGCTAGAGACGTAAATATGGAAAATGAAGGAAAAAGTTTTTTTTTTTCAATCCTGCTCAGCGACCCCTCACACGAAATATTCTACTAATAAATTTTTTCACATTTACACTTTAAGCTGAGGGGAAAAAATGGTTGTTTGTCCGGAAGATGTAAATGAAAGAGATCTCAATTACGGTATTTAGCGTATAACTTTTTGAAAGCGGTTTAAATATTCCTTGCAGGGGTTCGCTCAGCTGACCTGATTCGGCCGACTGCGCTAAAAGGTCGCGAGCATCGCAGCCAGACCATCGTGTTGCTAAATTACAAATATATATATAATATATATATTTAATATATAATATGTGTATTTATAAAATTTGAATGAACGCTCTCAATCAAGCTAATATTCTCTAAACTATCTCTTTCACTCTCGCAGTCACTCTCGTTCTCCCTCTCTTTCTCACCAATTAATTTCATTATACCTCTTTTGTTTTTTCTATCTCTCTCGCTCTCTCTCGTTAATCGTTATGCAAAAATACTAGTTAAATCCCTGTACATAAAAACCTTGACGCGCGGTGCGCAAGTTTGCCGTCATTGTTCCTCCGGTGGACTCGAAGCGTTACCTTTGTTTATCTTTTTTTTCACGTGTTTTCTCATTTGTCTCTAGAGTTTACTTACAAGGTATTTGGTTTACTCCATGCATCACTCTGACATGCAGTTCTGTTTAGGTATATAAATTATGGTAATGATTCGGTAGTATTTATTTACTAGTAATGTTATCAATGCAATCAGCGCGCACTGTCTTTGTCGCTGCAGATTCCGCCTTTCTGCCATCGAACCCCCCCTTTCTCCATCGCTCATTCAGTGTTTGTGTTTCTGTTTCACTCTCGAGATGTTATTCCCCTCTTTTTATTTCTCCTACTGCCGGCGGGTTCCCCGAGACTTCATGAGAAAGAATTCACTCGTGAGTAAGTTGTAAGTTAGACTTCTTGGCATCTTAAGAGATAAGCCTGGCGACCTTGCAAGGAGAAAGACAGAAGGTATTCGAGGGAAAATGACAGATCGAGGTGAGTCACTCATTAATAAGAAAAATAATAATATTTAAGTAATTTTATTTGAACTTGAAATTTTAGGACGTCCCAGTTTAGAAGCTTGAATGTGCTATCACAAGAAATTCCTCTTAATCTCGATTAAACACCAATGATCAAAACAAAGCAAACGCAAAAAAAAGAAACGAAACCGATTCTAAACGCCTTGTTCCGAAACAATAAATCTATCGCCCAATCAGCAGTTTTTAAAAAAGCCGATTCATTTTAATATATGGTAACGTGCTTTGATTTGGTTCAATACGGAGAAGTGAAACGGAATGCATTTGCAGAATATTTCCCTTCTTCTTGGTATACTTTAGAAGTTAATTCTAACGGCTTCCAAATGTTAAAAGCCACATCTTAAAAACTCATTCCGATTCAGAAAGTCAACAGCTTAATCTGATGTTTTAAAAACACCCATTCAAACTGTATTCTTCCGATTCAAGAAATGTCGCCAAATCCGAATTAAACTAAGAAGCTTAGGTTATATTCAAATACGGTGTATTTCGTGAGTTCGAATTCCAATGCGGCAAAGTGAAAACGAATGCGATATCAGATCCACTTCTCTTTCTTGGTACAAATTTATACCTTATGAACATTTATTTTAAATCAACCGAAATCGAAAGGACACAAACAAAAAACTTCTCTCATCTCCATATTTCACTCTTCGTCAAATCTAAAATGGAACGTCAATTTTCATCACCGCGTCAAAACCTTCCAAGTGAAGACGCTGGTTAAAACAACCCAACTATTTCGACTCTAAATTCCCCTCACAAAGTCTACTTGTACACGAACCCTGGAAAGTCTTCCTCCAATTAGTTTGTATTAAAATTCGATGCAAAAGAAAGACACAAGGTGTTTCTCTTGGTCCTGGAGGGAGGGACCGGCCAGTGTCTTCATGAGATGAGAAAAGGAGAGAAAGGAAGTTGTAAGGAAGGCTCGACAGAAGATTTTATTAAGTTATGTTTCGCGATTTCGAGCTAGAAGCGTCTGGCAGCGATCATCGCGAGATTGGCGGCCGATACGAGGTGACTTACAGGGTTTATGGGGGATAGGCTGCGGGGTCACTTCTTGCTCTTTTTGGTCGGTGGCTCCTGAGCGTCCTGCGAGTCTTCGGTGTCTTCACTGTCAGTGGGACGAGGAGTATTATTGCTATCGTCGTCCTCGCTGGGCACGTTGACGGCGACGGGAGTGGGCGCCTTGTCCATCGAGTCTTCTGTGAATGAGTTGGTGGTGCTGTTCTCGTCGATGACGGCTGGGTGAATTTGAATTGGCTCTGGCTCCTTGCCATTGGATACGACAACGGCGGGTTCTTGATTACTATCGTCTGACGGCTCCGTCGCTTCGCCATTGCTGGCGGGGTGAGAATTTCCGTTCTCTGTTGCCATCGGGATTTCATCGAGTAACTCAGGTTTTAGCTCACAAGCTACGTAGTGTGTCCAAAGGGCCAACTCCACTCTGTGTGGGCTCCAAGTCTTACCGTTCGACGCTGAAAGAATCAGAAGAGACCGGTTTGTTAGAGGAGTTTGTGAATCCGGCGATGAAGGCTAGAAGCTAGTGGTTAGTCATCCTTAATGTTGTGGGGCTTTAGAAATCTTGAAATTGAATTCCTGCGACCAGTTTTTACTTCAGAGAAATAACTACATTTTGTGTGTTTAATATCGATTTTTAAAACAGACTTTTTAAAAAAAATGTCGGGAAAAGTGAATATGGTATTTGTGGTTTGATCAAGACATTAATATTTTTTCATTAGATATCAATGCAATATAGTTCTTTTTTTTCAGCTGTTATTCTTATTTCATTATCAAAAACTGAAAATTTTGCAATACATGGTACTACGTAATTTACCTTTTTTTTTAAATTTACCTTAATTTACCAAATTTTATCACCTCATTTGGAAAATCTTTGGATAATAAACTTTATCCAATTTTTCGAAACATAAACTGTCTTGATATATTTTTGTAATCCGCGAACTGGAATCTAGATTTCCCTGCTTATTATCAGAGATTATCAGATTTGTAACTGTTTAATCAAGTGAGATATCAACTCTCATGAAGGCCTTTTACTAAACACAACAATAAAATAACCGTAAAGAAACAACATTTCTTTTGAGTCTTGATACTTAGGAAATTTATTTCAAATAAAGAAAAAGAACGGAGAAAATAGATAATTGAGAAAAAAACAATAGGATATTTGGTTTCATAATGCCACCCTTATTTTAAAACTTTATATTAATTTCTCATATTGACTTCTTTGATAACATGTAAAATTAGCTACCGATTACGAAAGTCGGGTGTTTCTTAAAAAGAGTTTTTAATTAAGTTTCGAATAAAACGATGTAAAATAAAAGCAGAATAATAAAAAATGGATCTCTACAATTATTAGGCGAAGGTGAAGAGTAAAATTTTATTTTTAGATTTGCACAAATTGGATTGAGGATCACAAATTCCTGACTTAACACCTTAATAATGTCCATCCAAAATGATCATTATTGATCCGATGCACTCCCAGTGGCATCACCTGTTTCAGTTCTATTTAGGGCCACCTGGTGTCCTGCTTTCGCAGGTCATGCTTCCATTTTTAAAGGCTTCACTGCTACCCTTTCAGATGATCAATATTTTATTCAATTTCTTATCAAGCAGTTCTTAATTCTTTGCACAGAATTAAAAACTCCAACCTCTCATTTCTTAAACTTTTGTGCATACTCTTACAACCCCTTTTAATTATTTTAAGCCACACAAAACCTATTAAAAAAAGCAGTGAAACCAACGATTGCTCCATACAATAAAGAATAAAGTTCGGGTAGGTCCGTATAAAGAATCAGGTTTCAGTTGTTCTGTATATGGAATCAAATCTATTTTTTTTCTTTAATTCTCTGAGCCAATTCAAAATTACATATAATATTGCTTCAGAAGATGTTATTTCCTAAATCAACATTATACTTCATTATACTTCTTTTTAAATCCAGGAATAACTCCGACTTACAATTCTGTTGGAAAATTCTGCGAATCAACTCGAAATGATCATTCTTTTCAAAAATTCCCTGTTCAAAGTCAGAAGTATAATAATTCTTTTAAAAAAATCCCTTCTCAAATTCAGAATTGCATATTTCTCTTCCAAAATCCCCTGTTCCATAACATAATTAGTTTATATATATTTTTTTTAATCGTAAATCCTTGCCTCTTTGATTAAAAAAATATACGTTTACAATTTCAGATAAATATTAATTTACGAGTTTGAGTATGGACCGGATTTCAAGATTGCAAAAGATAAAAAAATTAAAAACAGCATCACTTGTATTATCGGCATTATCGACAATAAATTCTTTTTCATTGTTCGTTTCGACATTGAACGAACTGAGAGTAACAAAATATCAAAAGACTGTTAATAATCATTTTAGTACAATCGAATAAAAATCCCGGTCACTGAATCAAATTCCCGGTATCTAATTTCCCGGTGAACAAAATTCCCGGTTTGGTAGAAACCCTGATTAAAGTTTTTTAAAAGATATTTAGGGGGGAGGGGGCTGTTAAATTTGAAAGCTATGGAATAAAAACTAAGAACGCGAAGTAAACCCTTTTTAAAAAACTTGAGTAACAAATTACAGCTCAAATAACTCTGACAAAATACTTAGCTTTTTTATATTTTTTTACAGAAGCATTATTTGCCTGGTCATCTCTTTAGTATTAAGCTGAAAACATCTTCACCAAAAACTGAAAATAGGATTATGAGGCCTTTTATTTATTTTTCCCAGAAAGTTCCTTGTTTTGCAAAACAACCTGTGGACCCTAAATTTCGAAATCCTGAACAAGTTTAAAAAAAGAACACTTACTTTGCTTGTTGAGCCTTTGCACGGTGTTTTTAATGTGCTGGACGAACTTAAGGTACTCCTTGGTCGTGTAGTCGATACCCTCGATCTCGGGTATAGCCATAAGACACTCGTCGGCCATGAAAGGTGCGTTTTCAGGTGAGGCTGCCGCCAGGAGTGCCGAAGCCATCGTGGTACCAACGCCCTTGAGATTCGAGAGGGCAGTTATGGCCTGTTCGAGATTTGGAAGCTTCTTGAACGCCTTCTTCGTCTCGGCCATCACCGCCCGGGGCGTATTCACCTTCACCAGGTACGAAAGTTGCGGGTAAAATTTGCCGCGCTGTAACAAAAACGGAGAAAGTTTCGTCAGCATTTTGCAATACACAGATGATGTTTTGTTGGGGAATTTTATTTTCTTTTTAAACTATACTTACACTCTGTTTCCATTTCATTGTCTGTACTAGTTCCTCGTGGATGAGGTGGGCATCTCTGCCACGAGCTTTGATCAAATTTGGCAGTTCATTTTGATACCTGAAAGCAAATGTGAAAAAGAATTTCGTTATTTTCAGGAGGAGAAGTTTTTATATTATAATTAATAATAGAAGTAAATATACCCTAATTCAGACTTTATATTTGTTTTTTAATATATATATATTTTTTTTTTGATGGAGGGTTTATTATCAAGAAGTGGTGTCGCAAAACATAAGAATATTGAATGAAATAGCAAAATCAACATCAAAAGATTCTTCTCTGAATCTATTCAAGTTACACAATATTCTCAAGGCGGAGATAGGACAATGTAAACTTCTGATATAGATATACGTATATAGTTACGTAGTTCTTGTATCCTATCACCTTTAAGCTGATCTTTTTCCATTTGTGAGTTAAATTTTAAAGCACCTACTTGAATAAAAATTGAGTTTATCTTTCCTTTGTACTAAAAGCAGATTTTAAGATAGAAGGGCTTAACGATACAGTTTATTAAAAAATAAATAAAAGAAGCTGAGTAATTAGCTCGATTAAAAAAGAACTCTTGAAAAGATTAACCTTCGGATTTATTTATACTTTCTGCAGAGATGTAATAATATATAAACGAGAATATTTCAATAGAAAGATGGAAAGATTAGTTTGTAAAGAAGCAAAAATTGTAGAATGCAGATTCAAAAGGACTACTTTGTACCAAAGATATTTTTCTCCAATTTTATGCATTCAGAGTAAGAAATTTTAAAGGCAAATTACATGAAAAGTTTATAGAAAACAAAGTATACAAAATTCATACTTTTTTTTGCGTTCTGAAGAATGTAAGAACAAAACAAACGTCAGAACACAGTACAAGTGAAAACAAGAGCAAATCGGCGTACTTGACGCGGAAGAAGTGAGCACAATGAGATTTCTGAGATAAGAATGAGGTGGAGGGTTTTGTTTGTAAATAATCGCGCTCAATGCGTCAACGGATGAAAAAAGAGCGCGAAAATGAGCTTTCGTAGAATTCAAAGTAAATGATGATAAAGATAGAAATTTGTAATAAAATAGAACAAAGTTAAAAATTAGATTTCGATCTGCCGACGTTATTAACTCTTAATCTACTATTATCAGATTTCAATTTTTACTTTCTATATTTTGTTTCTCGAATTATTCGAAATGTAACTTTGCCCTTCTGCCATTTCGATGTCGAAATTTTTTTCAGCCTATCCTATTGTCTTATTGATCGCAAAAAAATAACTACGAAATAAAAGTACGGTTTTAAATCACACTTAATTCTGATTTATCGACTTCTGGAGATTGTGTTATTTTTGGTGGAATAATAAGAAACCAACTTTAGCAAACACGTTTATTATAAATTTTATTGGAAAGAATAAACCGGTGGCGAAGGAATTTCGAATTCGAGCAAAGCATCGAATGGGAAGTTGAGTGTACTAGGCACATGATTAAAAATTACCGATACATTCTAACACCAAGCCCTATTACCTAACTTTTCATCGGTAGCGATATATATTTAATAAATCTATATCACCATTCGCAAACACTTGTCTCACATAATGATACTTAATAATGTCAATGTGCTTGGTGCACAGGATTTCGTATTAAATTTGTTGCACTCTGATTATCTTGTTCTTTTAGGAAGTTGCGTAGACAAAATGCTTCTTTAGCAGCTTTTGTTGAAGCAATGTATTCTTCTCCGGTGCTTGACAATGAAAAAGTTCGTTGCTTTCTGCATTCTTATGTGACTACTCCACCTGGATTCATGCTAAATTGGCTTAAATGTAAACATTGACATCATAAGTATAGGTGATATCCGGAAAATAGCTACAGCTATAGCTACATTATCTTTTCAAAACGGAATTGATACGGGATCTTCCTCAATTCTTATCGATGCCATTTGCTTCCTAAGTTTAATTTTGCCATCTAGAGGTGTGGAGATTGGCTTCCATTCAGTCATCCCAAATTTCGACAGACCTGGATTTAGTTTCGTTGTGACTTTTCACGTGATTTATAGATTGGATCCAACTTGAACTCAAATACAAGACATATGTCTTCGTTCAACGGTTGTAATCCATATTCTTTGAGACGTTGATCCAGTTTCTTTCTTGTATCACTGTCCGCCTCATTATTTCAAGCTTTACAAGGGTCGATTTAGTAGGCAAACAAGATCTTCTTCATTGTTGCAGGCCATATTAACATCGAGTTGATAATGTAAAGAGTTATACCTAACTCCACAGAAAGAGCAATCAGGATCCGAAATGAACCAAGTCTTGCTACAGGCGAGTATTTCTTGAAAGTCGGTACATGGCTGCTAGGAGTATTATTTTGCTACCAGTTTTTTTTCCTGTATTTAATAATGCCATCAGCCTCGTACTTCATTTTAAGGGCCCATCGGCAACCAATTACTTTTCATCTTCATTTCTTCGCCGCCACTGGCTTGAATTCAAGGATTGATCTGTTAAATGTCATTTAATCCTTGGTCTTGATCTTCATCACATTGTTCTTTCACTTCATCTTCTTCAGCTTAAGCTTCACTGTTAGGTTAGCTTTCACTGTTTGCAAAAAAAAACACTACACTCAATTTTCGTAACTCAAACTGAATTATGCCAAAACACTTTCTAACTCTGTGTTCATGAACTGCTCTTATTTGTAGAGAGATAACAAAGCAGTGACTAAAATAACCAATATTCAAATATGGAGTACAATAGCGCGTAAGTTTAAACCTGTGATGTTATATGTTACACGAAATACGAGTTACAATAATTATACAGGCTTTGAAGAATTTCGTTTAACTTTCTTTATCGATTTAATCATATCTAATTGTCAGTTCTTTTCTGAAGTTTTAATAAAATGGTCATTTAAATCGGCTATATTTAATGAATTAATTACCTAATATTTTAACTGTATTCCAACTATACACAACGATCTGACTTACTAATTAAAAAATTCCAAAAAATACGTCCCATTTTGGAATGTAGTTTCGAAAATCGGTTACCTTACAACAAATTGTTTTTTACGGGTTTCAAGTGGTGATAAGGTAAAATAGTAATGCTTAACTTCATTTTGAATAATCCAACTGATTGTTTTAAATAAAACATGGTTTAAAACAAATACTACTTTAACCACGATAAATATTCAATAATTGTACACAAGAACTCCAATATAAGGCCAGGTTCGGGGGTTGCCTCGCAGTGGCCTTGGCACTAAATTGGTCGTAAAATGAATGGTGCGGGTTGGCGACGCATTGTTGACACTGCTTGTGGGCTGAGAAACTGCATGGGCCAGCAGTCCTAGGAAGAACTAAATCAGAGGGCCTTATATTGGAGTTCTTGTGTATTCCAATAAATGTCAAATATTATTAAAATAATAATCTGACCAGAAATTTTTGAAGAAAATTCAAAAATTGACAAAGATTACAAAAAAATCAATTGTATAAAATTATCTTAGATTACACAGAGGGAAAAAGTACTATGTTTTAAGAGCGCTCGTTAAAATCGTCAAAATAGCGACGGCAGACTTGTTCTATATCGTTTACAGAAATTTGCACTATTATTAACCTTAATGGTTTACAATTTACATGGCATAGTCTGTCATTCTTCATTTCAAGTTTTTTTTTAATTTTACGTAAAATTATTTGAATACGTATATAAAAAAGTTACAAGATTACGACAAGAATTTATATTGTTGGATATAATTCCAGTTTTTGAATATTTATAAATACTACTGTAATATTCAGTCTTCTGCATCAAACACATTTTCCCACGACCGGTTTGTTTTCATCTAAAATCATCAATTCATCGAAAATTTAAATTTCAACGTTTTCATATTTTTGTACATTCCCGATTATGTTTAGAAGGGCAACTTATTAATTTAATAAGTTTCGTTTTACTAAAAAACTAATGCAATTGGAATTTCTAGGTAAAATTAATCAACTTTAAACTTTCTCAACGTCGAAATTCCAAGTGAGTCAACACCTAACTGCTAACTCACTTCTAGTCGCGCGAAGTTCCAAGAAATCTCCATTCCCTCCAACAACTTTCCTCAAAAACAACATTGAATTTTCACGATTATAGGTATATTAATTTCAAAATATGAAACTAATAAGTACCAAAATTTTGTTCATAAAATAAAACCCTTTCCAAGAGCTCCACTAATTGGAGCACGAAGCGACGCCGCCACAGCAACGTTGTCAATACTTTCCTCTCTCATTGATTCAATCCAAAAATAAAAATTCCCCTCAATATTCAATAATATACTTCTCACCTACAAATAAAAAAGGTTTCTCTATTTCAAAACAACATAAAAATGTAAAAACCAACAGCTTTATTCTAGGTAATATAAGCGAAGCCTCGAAATGGCAACGTCGGCGAGCTCCTTCCCGTCGAAATCGGCCTGAAAACGAGCTCAAAGTTCCGGGTCTCGTCCCAGCTAATTATCAAAGACCCGGCCTTTTTAACAATTACATTAAAAAGAAAACAACAAAAAAGTAAGAAATAAAGTACTACAAAGTCTCTAAAATATCTAAAAACTACAAGAAAATCTTAAACGCCACGTGACGCAGCGTCGCATCTTTTCCAATTAGCCTCGCATCAAAATTCAAAACCGCTACCGCGACCCGCGAGATTTCGCACGATCGTCAATAAAGAGAGTAGATAGAGGCCCTCGAGGGTGCTAGTCACTCCCCAAGGGGTCCCAGTGTGCTACGTGCTCTTAACTGGCGCGCCTCGGGTTCATTGTCCGCGAAGCCCCTTTGACAAGCCCGACTCCAATCAGTAAAAATCCCCTGAATTAAAAACTCACCAATTGTCCAGCTTGATCAGCTCGTCCGGTTTCTTAGTCTTGATATCTGCCTTCAGTCGCAAGGCCTGGGGATACAATTTAATCACATGCTCGAATTGATTCGCGGTTCCCTCCGCGAAGAAAGTCGCTGTGTCTTTCACGGAAGCCATTGTGATAACTACGCTTCCAACTGCTCTCACCAGAGCGCTCTCTCTCTCTCACACTCGCTCACCCTCACACCCCCTTAAACTCCCCCCGGCACCCTCGCTCTTATCACACCGCCGTCCCCCTTCACCACCGGACAACCACGCGAGAAATTCCTCACGTCACTCTCCTCAGCCTTCAGTATCCAGGTTTCCGCACCACACGCGACAAAGATATCCCAGAAACTAGTCCACGCAACACCGTCGCGCGACTCACTTTAGAGCTTCAATCCTCAATTGAAATTTCGAAAGTTTCTGTAAGCCTTGAACAGGATTTGAATTTTAGGTTAGAAATCTCGAGATTGAGTCGAGTAGTCGAAGTAAAATTTTCAAACTGAATACTCCAAAGTAAAGTTGACTAGAGTCTTCAGTGGTAAAAACCGTTCTGCTCAGCAGAGACCTGATTCGACTGGGTTCTGGTGGGGAGCAACGATTCCACGGAAGGGGGCAGCACAGTATTTCCCCTCAAACGCTTTCCCGTTCTCTCTTTCCTTTTCTCTCTCTCTCTTTTTTTGCGATTCCTCTCACCGTCTCACCCTCCTAGACAGCACTCCTCTCTATTATGTACGAAAATTTCGACCGTTGAGCTGTCACTCTGGTGACTCTCACCGTCCGCCTCACTTCGACACCTCTCTCGAAAATTCGAATTTCACAAAAAATCCTTTACCATTGACGACTTCTACAATTCTCAATTTAAATCTCGACTTAAATTCAAGTAATTTAAAATACTTTTCAAATTTAAACTTTTTTAAAACATCCTTGATATCCTCAATACCCGATTTTTCGAAAACTAGTTTTCAAACAAGTTTTAACTCTCGCGAAAGAGGATTACAGACTTTACTCGTGTCTTGACCGTAGTGAAACGGACAACCGACTGAGGGCAGCGCCTTCGCTCGCTCCGCGGCCCCCACCTCGTGCCTACGCAACTTGTCCTTCTCCCCACCCCCTACTACGGGAATGGTTCCGATTCCTTCTATTGGAGGAATAGCACCTTTATTGCATCTATATTCTATAGCATCTAGTATTCGGATTGGAATTCGTTCTTAGACTCTTAGTCGCATGCATCGGTGCGTTTGAAACGAGCGCGAAAAACGTTGCTTCGAGGTTTCGTTTCGTCAAGTTTCATTCGCTGGGCCGTGCGACTGGAAATCGATGTCGATGATAAAGGTAGGGCGAGCTGTGCGAGAGCCAGAGTATGCACTCATCGTCCCGAGGTCTCGGGCCTGTGTATAGTCGCTGAACTCTGCACGTACACGAGGCACGTGTTTGTGTTTCTCGTCGAGGACTTGTGTTCGTCGAGGACTTGCGGTCGTGGGAATGCGCGCGCACATGGTATCCCCACCATACGCATACTGGTGTAAACACACTCACACTAGCTCCCACGTACATGCGACTTAACAAATGCACACATACAGTGCCGTACACATAGAAAGACCCTCGCGCATACCTCGAGCGATAAAGCCCGGTTTGCAACATAGAGCTAGAGATAGGATCGGCGATCGAAAGAGTGAAAGATGATGTTTCCTCTACTTATTCTATATTTATAATTATCAATATTTATCAAAATTCATTTTACTTCGGAATTCGGTTTTCAGGAATTTCTCTTGTATGGGCAGATGGTAGAAGGATGATCGTAACGGTTGAGCGCTGCAGAAATATGACAGGACAGGGCCCTGTGTTGGTGAGCTCAGCCTGCTGCCGTCGGTAATGGCACTTGGGTTTCTGTGTGAGTGCAAAATGGGGGCGATAGTAGTGTGTGTGGTTGCGCGATAAGCTGGGTAAGGAGTTCGTGTGTGTGGACAACTGTCAGTTGCAATAGTAGTGGTGCGTTCCATCGTGAGATCTGGCTGCGCCAGGGGCGAATTTTAGAGGGCGCTTAAAGGGGGGAGAGAGTACCCCCAGGTTCAGAATTTGAAGGGAGTGTTTTTATTCTGATATTCAAATTTTTTGATTATCTTTGGTTCAAGTTAAGGGAAGGATAGGAATGTGGGGTTTTTTCTTCGCGTGGGAGATTATAGTTTCGTGAGGAGTTTTAAATCTAAGGTTGTTCTCATTCATACATTTTATTGCACGTGTTTTTTTTTATTAATTCGGTTAGATTGCAGAATAGGGGCGTCACCTCTGTTTTGTCTGGGAAAAATTTTTTCTCCAGCAACAAACTATTGGAATGTGTAATTGAACGATAAATGAAGCGATTTGATCAGGAAAACGTTCAAAATTATTGTTACTTTTGTTACTACGATGTCTCAAATATGGGTCTGTCACGATACCGGAATTATCATATTTAACTTAAAGTTTAGGTGTTTTTAAACATCCGTACGGCCAGAAACGCTGTAAATAATTGAAATCAAATTGTTTTTAATTAATCAAAATATATTTAGATATTTTTTTATGCCGACATAAGGTATTATTTTGACAAAAAGGAGACTTTCACGCACATCAGCTGTCACTTGTGACAAGAGGAGACTGGACGTTGGAAAGGGGTAGGGATTGGACCAACATGATTTTTGTGACCAGTCTAAGGGGTGCCTTCCCGCCCCCACAAGACGTTGGAAATGGGTAGGGATTTATTCAACATTATTTTTGTGACCATTATATATCTATATTTTACGTGTTTGTCGATCTATTTTTGTGACTATCGATTGCCATCGATAGCCAAGGGCCC
>CAKNYM010031385.1:2877-13857 GCA_932195095.1 Andricus curvator
CACACACACACACACACACACACACACACACACACACACACACACACACACACACACACACACACACACACACACACACACAGAGCCAAACAATTGCTTAGAACATTGTATTATATATTTTTAAATTGAGGAAGATTTAATTAAATGAATTTGAAAATGTTACGATGACAAAGCTTCCTCTGTGAGGAAGCAAAAACTTGAGTTTTCAACAAAATAATTGAATTCTCCACACTGTAAAAAAAATTTCTGGTAATTTTACCACTTTCAGAGTAGGTCCGATTATTACCTACTCCCAAAGTAACGTTTTCACTGACATTAACGAATATCCACTTTTAATATGGAATTCAACTTTTTAGTTATGTAAGTTTCCAGACAGATTCTGTAAAATTACAATGCATTATGAATTTGTAGGTGATGGTATTCTAACCAAAAATATTCGATTTTTTATTCAACATGGCAAGTTTAGCATCTACATGAGAAATGTGAGTAATTATTTCATATTAAAAGAAAGGGAAAAATTCCCCTCTTCAAACGATTATTATTTATTGAACTTAATTTATCCTTTTATTGTATGTTTATACTATATTTTTTATCAATTTTGTAAATAAAATTTTCCATAATTTATACCGTTCTGAAACACTCTTTTACAAATAATTTTAATTTTACCATTTTTTTTATTATTCTCCGCAACTTTGAAACTTTAAAATTACTTGTACTTATACTACGTTAAGAGCTGTGCAAGTACGCCTCGTTATCAATTATCAAATTTCAAGACGTGAGATTACGTTGGAAAAAGGAATTTTTAACAGTTTCTGTACTTTTACCAGCGTCAAAGAAATCAACACTCTGAAAGTAGGTCCATTTATTACCTACTCTGAAAGTCACAGATTTACAAGCAGAAACTCTACTTCTACAACGCCTTGCTATAGTGTCAGTCTAAAAGTGGTAAAGTTACAAGATTGGTTGGAACTTCTAACATGCAAGTGGTATTCATCCCATAATCAGAGTCGTAAAATTGCACCAATTTTTTGTTGGTAATTTTACCATTCTAAGTGGTAGAATTTTTTTATTTTTTACAGTGCACCTAAAAAGATGAATTTGGAAGAAAAAAGTGTAATAGTTGATATTTCAAGCAAAAAAATAATTAAATTTCATAAAAAAAAAATGAATTTTAAAACCAAGCAGATGACATTTCAACAAATAAAGATTTTTCAGTCATGAAAGAAAAAAAAGTTATCCAAAACGTCGAACCTTCAAGCCAAAAGACGAATTTTCTGTTCAAAAATGGAATTTTCAACCAAAAAATATTAATTTTCAGAAAAAATTATTTGTTATAAAATAGTTAAATTTTCAAACAATGAGATTAATTTTCAACTAAAAATAGTAATCTTCAACAAAAAAACTTATTTCTTAACAAAGTTAAGCAAAAAAGATTAATTTGCAACTAAACAGTTGCATTTTTATCTGAGAAAGATGCAATTTTCATCCAAAAACGATTTTATTGACTTTTCCATATCAAAATATGAGTTTTAAACAAGAAATAAATTTTCTACGAAAATAGTTCAATTTTCAACCCAACAAGACTAATTTCCAACAAAACAGTTGAATTTTGAACCAAAAAGCATGACTTTTTAACAAAATTGTTAAATTTTCAACCAAACAGTAGCATTTCTCTCCAAGAGCGGTGCAATTTCTACTGAAATAGATAAATTTTTTAATTAAAAAGACAAATTTACAAAAAAATAGTTGAATTTTCATCCAAAAAAGAATTCAGTTAAAAATTCAACATTAAGATTTAATTTTAAACAAAAAGTAAATTTTCTACGAAAATATTTGAATTTTCAACCCAAAACGACGAATTCTTAACAAAACTGTTTCCTTTTTATCCAAGAAAGATGCAATTTCTACTAAACTAAATGAATTTTTAAATTAAAAAGACAAATTTTCAAAAAAATGGTTGAATTTTCATCCGAAAAAGTTGAATGTTCAACACTAAGATATGAATTTTGAACAAAAAGTACATTTTCTACGAAAATATTTGAATTTTTAACCTTCAAACACGAATTTTGAACAAAACAGTTGAATTTTCAACCAAAAAGAATGATTTTTTAACAAAATTGTTGAATTTTCAAACAAATAATACAATTTATAACTCAAAAGATAATCTTCAAGAGGAAGCAACTGCAAAAAAATAATTATAAATACAAGGCAAATAAATTACTAATAAGAATAATATGTAAGTTAATATTCAACTGCCAGAATGTTAAAATTTTAAAAATTTTAAGCTAGAATCTTTTATAAACGGAATAAAAATATTTCATATTTATTCTTCTGGACAGTTATTTAAAGTTATAGAAATTTACTGACTTTTACAAGATTTTTGTTTGTTAATTCCCTGACTTTTCCCTGACCAATAAAATACCCTGACTTTTTTTTGTAAATTGTTGTTGGCTAGGTTCGTTTTTCACTGACCAGATTTCTTTGGCGCGTACAATTCATATTAAATTTATGTATACTTACTGCGAGTTATTTGTTTCATTTGCGAATTTCCAAAAATTACGTACGTGAATGAAACGGGAATGGGAATGGAAACGGGAAATATTGCGCGTAAATTGAGGGAAGAAACCGGGGAATTTTGAGAAGTTTGGAAACGGGAAATATTGCGCGTAAACCCTTCCGTAACGAATCGTAGCAAAATATCTCGACCCCTCCCACCTCCTTGAGCTGTTACGTAATTTAAGTAGGGACCCTAAAAAGCAAACATTATTTGAATAAAAAGTCTTAGCACAAAGTATGCAGTGCTGAAGACCAGAATTTTCTCGGAAATATTGAGACAATACTGTTTGAAATACCTCTTGTATTTCAAAATATTTTGACATAATATTTCTACCCGCCCTTATTTCACGATTAGTCGTTTATCTTTAAATATTTCCTGACCTAAAGAAGTAGAGAAAGGGTAATTTTAGATAAATAAACCAAAAATGACAAATTCCATCAAAAAATGGTTCAAGAAATTTTTTAAGGACATTTTAAAAGCTGCAATTCAACCATACAACTTTTTTCCGTATCTCACGCTGTTTTTCCGAAAATTTGCTTTTTATTTTTTTCACAGTATTTTCGACAAATAAAACCGAAAATGACAAATCCTAACAAAAAATGCTCAGAAGAAATTTTGTAGGATTTCTTGCATATTATTTTCGAGAAATAAAACCCAAACATCAAGTCTTATCAAAAAATGGTTGAGGGAGAAATTGTAGATATTTTAAAAAGCTTCAATTTTTCTTTTAAACTTTCTTCACGTATTTGTCGTCGGTTAACAAACTCGCTCTTTCTTTTAGAATACAAAAAAAGTTTGCCAAAGCTCGACGATTTGATCCGTTCATTTTTTCGAGAGTTATCATGTTTACGGACATACAGACATACAGACAGACGGCATTGCAAAAACTTGATTTTCGGCTTCAGGGGGTCTCAAAACGTGGAGATCCGTTCAAAAACTGAGGTATGAAATTTCGGCCTATTGTAATACTTTCTCAATCATAAATGATTAGAGTGTAAAAATGATGACCTATTTTAATGAGTGAAGACTTATTTTATGCATTAGAATTATAATTCTAATTAGAAATTCTAATTAAAGTTTTTAATTTTTTAATATAAGAATTATTCCAATTAGAACTTTTTCTATTAAAAATTATGACTTCTAATTTAAAATAAAAATTCCTAATTTTGAAGGTTTCAATTAAAAATCATTTAACATTGAAGGCTTTTAATTAGAAATTATATCATCTTTATCGGTTATATTCGATTTTGTTTAACTTCGCAAGCGTTCCTCATTTAAAAGATCAATTTAATAAATTCTGACATTACTAGATTTTTATCGTTGCAAAATAATAGCAATGCTTTTATTTATAACCCTGCAACCTTAACATTTATACATTTGCCAAGAAAAAAAGTGTTGAATGTAAGTGAAAATTTAGTATAAGTTTCTGAAGTTAATTTTTACACAGAATTGATTGGTGCAGTTTACTTCTAACCTAGGATCAATATTGATTAATTTGTTTCAAATTATTTAATAAAAAATTGCTGTAAACATTTATATCATCTTTACTTAATACACCGGAATGTGAAATATCAATTGGAAAAATAAATATTTACCTAATTACAAAATTAGCATTAAAATTAATTATTGTGGCAAACCTTTAATATTGTCACTAATTTATTTTCTGTACAAATAAAATAAGGATTGGAATTTCAAAAGTATTATCATTTTATATTAATTTGTTATTTTGTAAATCATGTCAGAATCCCTGCTTCTACTTTACCGATGTTTTGAGATAACATGGAGAAGCTGCAAGGATAATAGATTTAAAATCATTACCCTTAGAGCCGCAGAGCAATGATTGTACCTACAGAGAAAGAGTGAAGGAAGGTAGTACGAAGAGGGCAGTAGCTACGCACCGCACGAAAGTAGTTGCTATATATATTGTTCCCCCACTCCGCCGCCACTTGCCGCATCTAGGTGTATAATATCTTTGACTTGGATTATCCTGTTGTGCGTTCCACCACATTTTTCGTGGGCGCGGTTAGCTAACCAGATAGTCTTTTCGAAGTAACTCCTATTTTACTTTAAATCATTCGTGTGATTGGCTACCCGTCGGTCGAGTGGAAAGCAAAGCAATATGTCCGTGCGCGCCAAATCCAGATAAGGTTCACGCCACGCTCGTGTCTACACTAACCTGAAAAAAGTGAATGTTGGTGTACGTTTTGTTCGTGACATATTAATATATCACATATAAATTCAAAAACATCTTCTTCGACTTCGTCATCAGGCGATTTCAGAACTTCTTCCAAAAACTCCATATTTCACAACGACACTGCAGTTTTTAGGTTAGAGGACGATTAAGTCGCCTTAACGATCAATTTTGACCGGTTAGATTTAACTGTGGTTAACGCGAGTTAACCGGCTGCTAAAAAGTGGTGGAACGCGTAACTAGGTTCAACGGAGGATTAACTTTTTAATCGAGGTTGGTGGAACCGGCCCTAAGGAGTTGGTTCTGATTGACTCAGTTTTTTTACTTGCGCGTAGCAGAGTCCGCAAGCCAGCATTTGAGTAGTGGGGTTGCGTCTACGAAAAGCACCCCCTCCACTTACCACTACACTTTTACGCACGAGCCAGTGGAGCTCACAACACGTCGCGTACAGCTGGAGTGGTAAGTGGTGGGACTGGCTTTCGTAGGCCTCTCGTTCCAGGCCTACACGACTGTGTGAATAGAAATGGCCGAAGAGTGGGTTTAGGCGGGGCACAGAGGGGTGCAGATTAGTTCAAAAAGTGGTGGTAGATGGCGCAAACCTTTTGGTGATGAGGGACGTAGAGAGGCAAGAGGATTGCGCAGTCATGAAAGTGACATCGAAAATAAATTGAAGAATTGATGAGAAATTCTGGAAGTAACACACAAAAAGTACGAAAAACATACTTGTAGTCATTTTTACATATTTTCTGTTTAGTATATCCTGGATTTTGGATTAATTATTTAATTTATCTTGAAATAAAAATTTAATTCAACACACTCAAACAATCAATTTATACATACATGCGCACTAATACATGCTCACAGAGTCTTAGTTACTAAAACGGTGGTAGGTGGCGCTCAGGGTTGCCAGATTGGGCTACTAATCGCCGATTGGGCTACTTCGAACTACTGTTTGGCGACTCAAATCTTACCGCGGCGATTAATCGCCATTTGGGCTATATATGAAATTAGATTGGCTACTTTTGGGCTTTACCTACTTTATTTATTTATTTTTCTTACTTACGAGGATAGATGGTTATTATTCCTGTTTCAAAGGTTGCAGAAGTTCCTTTTTATCGTTTCAAATAGACGTGCCCAGTCAAACGCTTACGAAAATGCGCACGCAAAGTAAGAAAGAGTCCTTATGTCTATACTCTATATACTATATAGTCTTTTCCCTATCCCTATGCTCTATACATAAGGCGCGGAGGCAAGAGGAAGAGGCCAAGGGCTAACGCAAGCAAACGTGTGTAGTGAATTTTGAATTCTGTAAATAGTAGGTAGAATAGATTTTTGCAAGCAGACATGGGAGAAAGATCCTGAACGCAAAAGTATATACGAATCTTTTGTATTTCATAAATTCTGCCCTCTTTATCGTCTTTAAATTATAAAAACCACGAAATGGGGCTCCTTACTTAAGGGGGTATTTCTATTTGACCGGACCAAAAAATCGATTTTAATTTTTTGATAGTATATAGTATGCGGAATTTGTACGCAGAGGGATTTGTTTGGTTCGGACTTCTCAACGAAGCTGCAGCAGGGTCAACTGCGCAGAGCGGAGAGTACTCAGCCGCACGCTGTGGACGGCAGCCTCAGCTGTCAGGCAGGCAGGTCATAAATGTGTATAATAGAGTCATTGTTCGTCTCAAACAGGTTTTCCTTCCCCAATACGATGTTCCGAAAGCATTTATAGACTTGTATGCAAGTTCTAGTCAAAACTTTCAGTGTTAGACCCATGATCTAAGTATACACGGTCTAGCCTTAAACGCATTTTTCTCAAAACACGATTTTTTTAAATGGCTGACATGATTCTGTCAAAACCACTGGACCGATTAAGCTCAAATTTGGAGTATATATTTAGTAGATGTTTGGCTATAGCCCGAACTAAAATAAATAAATAATGATTTTTGAATTTTTAGCAAGTCAAAAACTACCCCCAAAAAAGTCAAAATTCGCAAACAAAACTTCAAATGGGCGCCATTTTGTCAATTTTCAATATTTTTTATTTCTTTTTGTCCCGGCTATAGACGCACTCGTATATTTTAAGAATCTCCTCGATTCTTTTGTTTGAGATGACCTGGAGCAGCTGAATCATGTCAGCCAAGTGAGGGTGTCGTTTCCGGGACACATTTTTTGATGTGCTACAGCGCCCCCTATTATTTATTTTTTAATTGGTAATCGTGTTTTTTTTTTATGTTTAAGATCTGCTTAAAAATATTTAAAAAACTTCGATTCAAAAATATTAATAATTGTATTTTTGATGAATTTTTGAAAAACGCTTGAAAAAAGCTCGGTCAAATAGAAATACCCCCTTAAACTTTGTATGCGCTATTTGGGGTTTTAAAACTTCCCCGCTTTTTGGGCTACTCCTGCGTCCTCTATTCGCGACTTTGTTGGGTGGGAATCTGGCAACACTGGTGGCGTTGAATTCCGCCATTTCTTTTACACACAGTCGTATAGGCCTGTCTCGTTCGGTCTCCGCTTACCTCAGGGCTTACCACTTTCAGCAGGTGTTGGCCTCCGCGACAAGTGTTTGGCTGCCACGAAGTTTTTCTGACATTTTTTTCTTCGGTTTCCAGGAATCCTAAAAAGGGTTACGGTCACGGCTCGTTGCGGCTCATTGTTCACACCCTGCCGATGGAACAGCACTGAAACGGCACTCAAAAAGCACTGCCCAGTGCCGCTTCAGTGCTGCTCGTTTAAAGCTACTCAGATTACAGTTTTAAATGCCTGCAGAAGTTCCCTTTATACCTGCGAATAGGCTACCAAGGGCGTTTACGATATTAGTGCTCAGAGCACGCTCTGAGTTCAAAGGGGAGCTCAACCTCTTTATAGGATATAATCTGACGGTCATGCAGTCTCATGAATTTCATTGGTTGAGCTCCCATTCGAGCTCAGAGCGCGCTCTGAGCACTAATATCGTAATAGCCCCAAGTAGACCAGCTGAAAGGGATTAAAAATGAAAAATCAAAATTTGTAAAATTTTGAAATTACCTCTGCGAAAGTTAGAAATTCAGAATTTACGGGTTTCGATAATTTCAGATATCCAACTTTTTGTTTGAAAAGTTTAAAATTCGAATGAACATAATGTATCTCGTAAATGGAATGAGATACGCCAAAACAGACAACATTTTGGAATTCAACTTCAGAATAGTATATTAGTATATAATTTATAAGTATAAAATATATATAATGAGAAAATTCATAAATTAAAAAAAAAGTGTTAATAATTTGAAGAAAATTTTAAAAAGGGATTCGGGTTGGTAGCGGCCAGCTGCTGTAAACCACTCTGCCTGTCCGGTACGTGACGAATACAATAGAACCATTATATGACCGTCGCATCACCCTCAGTGCGGTTTAGGTGCTGAAATCAGCACAAACAGTCACTGACACGGCACTGGCGGCCCAGTGCCGTTCGCCAGTGCTTTGTTAGTGCTGTTTCATCGACAGGGCACCGGAGGGTCTGATTTTTTTCTACTTGAATTCACAATACATTTCATTTTTTTCATTTCAAACTGTAATTTACCGTGAAGGATTAGGGACGAATGGAAAGAAAAGTTCGACGAAAATTTATGAGGGCCTGTTTGACCTAGTCTCGCGGCTGCCACTGCCATTCTTTGCAGCCACTGGCTGCCTTCTGGAGAGCCCTGGGCCGTACCTTTATCATGCCTATGTTTGTTGCCTAGTAACAAGAAAAGTAATTAACTTAAAATATTTCTGATTATTGCAAATGAAAGAGTAACTCAGAAAGTATCGATTAGCGTGAGAAAATGAAAATCGATTTTTTCCGCATTAGGTCCCTTTCTTCGCGGACGGTCACATATTTGTTATATGTGTATGTATATTTGTTATATTCTGGTACTAAAAGAGTGTTTTTTCTTGATTTTGCGATGCGAGAAACAAGAAAAAACACTCTTTTGTATCAGGCTAGCTTCAGTTGACGCTTGACTATATATTTCCAAATGAAAAGATTACCTAAATTTGTAAACTATTGTTTTTCAAATTGCATTGTAATCACTAGCAGAGATGAGGTGGGAGATTGCCGATCCCATACATTCAGTTTCGAGTGATTCTCCGCAGTGCCCCCTCTCGAACTAAGCTTTTGCGAACTAAAATCAAAGCGCCCCCAATACAACTAGCCAGTTTAGGAACTAAAATAGACAATAGACGCTCCTACTTGAGTGGTCAGGCAGGGCGACATTTTTCCAGTTTGATAATGTCGGTAGAGAAGATCAGATTGGGTAATTTTAGTTCGTAAACTGGCTAGTTCAATTGGGGGCGCTTTGATTGAAACATTGTCATAAAAGAATCCTGGAAGCAGAGATGAGGTGGAATCTCTGCTGGAAGATTGTAAGGCAATTTTTATCATTTCGCACAATTGAAAAAAAATCAGGAAAAATTCGAATTAATGTAAAACATAGTTTTGAAACACTTTAAAAAAATAATTTAAATATTGAGAAGATTTAAAATTTTTAAAGAAAATATAGATTTTTGAAGATTTTGAAATAAAATTTTGGAACCTCTTCAATAATTTTGAAGGGTTTCAAAAAAAGAAATTTTTTTTGTAAGATTCCTGGGAAAGCTTTAATTGCTTTTTTTTTTTAAATAATGTTTAAAGAAAATTCAAAAATATTTTGAAACATTTCGAAAAATCAGACAAATGAAGAATCCCGAAAAAGAGTCTTAATAATTATTTTTGTATATCGCGTTGAAAATTGGTGAAATATAAAACAATGTTATTGAAAATTAGATGTTTATTTTTTGGTTGAAAATGTAACATTTTTTCTTAATTCGTTGCTTTTTGGTAGAAAATAAATCTTCTTGTTTGAAAATTTATCTTTCGTATCGAAAAATTAAGTACTTGGTTAAAAAAACATCTTTTTGATTGAAAATGTCACTATTTTTCGAAAATCCGCTGTTTGTTGGTTGAAAATGTAAAAAAACTATAAAATAAAAAAAATAAAATATAAAATAAATTAAACTATAAAAAACTATACTCTTATTTAAAATCTTTTTAAATTTTTTCTAAATTTTATTTTCAAATAAAATTTTATTTTTAAATTTTATATTTAATATTAATTTATTAATTTATTAATTAATATTTAATATCTTTATATATATATATATATATATATATAATTCTTCTGTCCGTGTGTATATGACTGAACTCCTCCTAAACGGCTGGACCGATTTTGATGAAATTTTTTATGTGTGTTCTAGTGGATTCAAGAATGGTTTAGATTCATAATTCAGTCCACTGGAAACTGTTTATTTAATTAATTTTTTATTTATAAATTAGGACAACAGGACAACGTCTGTCGGGTCCGCTATAGTTCATATTTAAATTTTTATTTTTAAATCTATTATATATGTTATTTCATTTTATTATATATAAAATTATATATAATTTTTTAACCAAAATTTCATTTCACTGTTTCCCCGAAATCGTAAAATCTTAAGAAAATTTTTTTATTTTCCTCAAAAAGACATCGTTCGTTGAAATTGGCAAAATTTATTGAAGCATAATTTTATCGAAAATAATTATGAATAAGTTATTCATTATTTTTTTTATACAAACCCTAGAAGACCTGAAAGAGTCACGACATTTCAAAAAAAGTTCTGGAAAAATGGAAAAAATCATGAAATTTTGAAAAAAATGACTGCATTTTTTTATTCAATAAATTAATTTCAAAGATTATTAATCAAAGTCTTAATAATTATTTTCACACGCTGCAGCGATAAATGGTGGAGATTAAGAATTTGTGTCGAAAATAAGTTCGACTACTTCGTTAAAAATTCCTTTTTTTGTTGTTGAAAATTTTTGATTGAAAATTGCACTATTTTTTGAAAATTCATTGTTTTTGGTTGAAAATGTAACTATTCTATTTGTTTTGTTATTGGTTTAAAATTAATTTGCTTACAAGGGGAGTGCGCGTGACGGGGGCACGGATTTTAATCATGTTTTGTGAGCGAAGAGGGCTTAATTTGAGATGAAAAAAGCTGAAACCGTTTACTTAGATAGAAAACGGTTTATGAGAAAAAAGGGTTGAAAGAAACTCGTGCACTCGTTGAAAGAAACATCGGTTTGAATTACAGTACAAACCAAAACATTTTGAAACATTTCAAAAAGTATAATAAAATTGTTAAAAAAGATTCTGGAAGATTTCAAGGCAATTTTTATAATTTTGCACAA
>CAKNYM010031387.1:585-13432 GCA_932195095.1 Andricus curvator
TATATATATATATATATATATATATATATATATATATATATATATAACATATATACAGATATATAACATATATACACGGTATAATATCATGATATGAATGCCTGTGCCCTGTGGCCTATGCAGTATAGATCTTATCAAAAATTCACTGATGAAATGTCTCAATCTTTTACGAAACATGTTTCGAAGTTTTATGTTGGTGTAATATGTTTCGTAAAATGATGACGAGCTTCAGAAAATTATGATAAATGTAGAAAAATGTAGTTACTTTAAATTTTCATAAATTTAAGATAAGTTCAAGAAAGTTGCATTCATTTAATATATTAAGGTATAAGACTTTCGCCACCATTTTAAAGGAAAAAAATCTACTAATATTACTATTTTATCGCAATTGCCTGCTAATTCCACTATTCCTTCTCTTTCTATTTAAAAATATTTTCGAACTTCTTCGCTGATTGGCTAAAATGATATATTTACCATCTCAATGTACACATATACATACAGTAAACTTCCTTTTATTTCCGTGGCCTTGAAACGTACACGTTCCATAATTTCAAGACTGAAAGGGCCCCCATCTCTACAGCGAGTCGTGGGGTGATTTTTGACAAGCGACGTTCATTGGCTGCTGCGGCCTTGTATCGCTGCGCTTGCTCGAAGCAACTTTTTCAACTGCGCATGTGTCGAAAACCGCGATCGATTTGAAATCAATAAATACTATTAATAATAATACAGATAAATACATCCGAAATTCCCAGAACTGCTAGCCCACGCAGTTTCTCAACTCAATGGGCGGGAGACGGTTGCGACTCTCGCCTCGGAAGGGTTGGCAGAGCGCGAGTACTCAGTCGGGTATGTTACGCAATATTATGCATTCCAAGTGGAAACGGTTCAGAAGGTCCTGACTACCGACTTATTGCGCAGTCGAAAAAGTTGCGGTCCGTTGGCGAGTGTTTTTTTTTTTATGTGCAGCGTGACAAAGATAATATTTCCTTGAAATATTACAATTTGCCAACTGAAAATCAATGTAATAGATTCAGAAAACGACTCAAATGTTTCGCGGATTAGACTAGTGCGTTTTGTGGCTTGACGATGTCGCGGGCATGGAAGGATGGGTGGACATGTCAGAAGGGTTATAGCATAGTTCTTGACATACGAGTGCAGACAACTTTTTGGAGAAAATATTATAAACGTAAAAGTAAGTTATAGTGGTCCAAATATTAATAGTTTTCAAGTGTACAATGCCAGGATAGGTGGCAATGTCAGCCGTCAGGAAGGTTAGGACATGGTGCTGGAACTATATACGCCTTTTTGGAGAAAATATTCCAACGTACAGGTGTGTGATAAAGGGCTGAATAGTAATATTTCTCAAGTGATTCAAGTGTTTCGCGAAATACAATCAACTATCTGAAATTTGAGGTAAGAGAATCCGGTTCTGATCAAATCGATCTGACTTTTACGTTTAGCATATTTTCTCGAAAGAATTGTCTTCATTCCCATGCCGTCATGCATAAATACTCAATTCAAAGCTTCCCGCTCATCGGGTCTCTTTTTTCAATTAGTCAGCCACTGACGTGGACGTGACCGTATAGCCCGTACAGGGACTGTGGTGGGAGATGACGGAACTGCGCAATTTGAAATAAGCGTATATAGGGGTCTTGAAATGGGTGACCTTTGAAATAGGGGAGCTTTCAAATAAAAGGAAGTTCACTGTATATATAATTCAGATAAGGGTAAAACAACCACCGCAGGGTCCTACCGGGAGCCACTGCCATCCATGAAAATGACACCGGCTCCCAGCAGAACCGCGGAAAAACCCTCGTGTGTCTTGATGATACAAAGCGACCCAAGGATGACAACTATCTGCACCTTTATTGCATTTAACGATTCCCGTCTCAGCTGTTTTTGACTGAAACTGCCACAAAATTTCAAATGAAAAATAGTACCTGACATACCTTCCTCAGACTCCAGTTCATATCCTCATTCTCACTGTTATATTCAACAATCCCCAAAAGCCATCCCTAGCATAATGAAAAAAAACCAGCTAAGCTGCCTTCAACTCTATTTAAAACTCTATTAGATATCAACATTCCTATAATTCTTAGACAGCTCCAAAAAACCATCCCTAGTACATTTAACGAACGCCAACTCAGCAGCCTTCGACTAAAACAGCCAATCAAATCTGAATTAAAAAATAGTCACCCGAGACACATTGCCGAGACTCTAGTTGATATCCCGATCCCTATAATAATATTAGACAGCCCCAAAGAAACCACCACTAATACATGTCTCAGCTGCCTTCGACTAAAGCAGCCAAAAAATTTCAAATGAAAAATAGTCACCTCAGACACCAAGACACTCTTGACACCTTTTCAAAACTCTACTTCATACCCTTAACCCCACTGTAATATTCAGTAAACACCAAAAACAACCCCTAGTACATATAAAAAAACTCATCTGTGCTGCCTTCCACTCAAGCAACCAAACAAATTTCAAATAAAAAATAAGCACTTGAGATACCTTCCCTAGACTCTAGCAGATATCGCCACTCCTACAATAATATTTAACAACCCAAAAAAAAAATACTAGTAAATTCAGCGGGCTCCAGCAGAGCTGCTTTTGACTAGGTGTGGTTTTTTGGGATTGATAAATATTATTGTAGGGATGGTGATGTTCAGTAGAATCTTCGGAAGGTGTGTGAGATAATTACTTTTTATTTGAAATTCGTTTGGCTGTTTTAGTTAAAGGCGGCTGAGACAGGGTTCGTTAAATGTACTAGGTGTGGTTTTTCTGGTACTGTTAAATATTACTGCGGGGATGATGATATGAACTAGAGTCTTGGGAACGTATCTGCTAAATATTACTTTAGGGGTCAGAATTTGAACAAGATCCTTGGGAAGGTGTCTGAGGCAACAATTTTGAATTTCAAATTTGTTAGGCATTTTAGTTTATGTTAGCTGAGACGTGATTTGTTAAATGTATTAAGGGTTGTCTTTTGGGTTGCTGGATTTTACAGTGGGGATAAGAGTATAAACCGGAGTCTTGAGAAGACAACTAGGCAGATTCTTTTTCATTTGCAATTTTTTTGGCTGTTTCAGTTGAAGTCAGCTGAGACGTGGTTTTTTAAATGTACTAGGGGTTCTTTTTTTGAGTTGATGAATATTACTGTGGGGATCATGCGGTCTTGGGTAAGTATCTGGATTTGAGATTTTTTAATTTGCAATTTGTTAGACGTTTTAGTTGAAGTCAGCTGAGACACGGTTCGTCAAATGTACTAAGTGTTGTTTTTTGTGTTACTGGATATTACAGAGGGATTAAGAGCGTAGACCCACTGACAAATAATCTTTTTACCAAAATTATGATTTTATTATTAAGCATATTGGAATAAAAATTAATTAAACGCGCAATTAATCAATAATAATATTAATGCTAATACATTCAAACCAGAATTTTTTCATCGTGTCTGGGGTGATTATTTTTAATTTGACATTTTTTTGGCGGCTTCATTAGAAGGCAACTGAATGGGGTTCTTTAAATGTATAAGGGGTCATTTTTTAGGATTGCTGAATATTATTTTAGGGATGAGGATGTCCAATGGAATCTTGGCAAGGTGCGTAGAGTGATTATTTTTAATTTGATATTTTTTGGCAGTTTTAATAGAATGCTGGTGAGATGGGGTTTATTAAATGTACTAGGTGTGGTTTTGTTTGGTCTGTTGAATATTATTCCAGGAATGGGGATATCTAACAGATTCTTGGAAGGTGTTTGGTTTTTTCTAATAATTAACTTTTTTTTTGCTGTTTTACCCAAAGTCGTCTGAGAGGGGGTTTGTTAAATGTCCTACGGTGGTCTTTTGAGTTGGTGAATATTATTTTCGAGAGGGGCATATCCACTAGATTCTTGGGAAGGTGTCGGGGGTGACTACGCTTAATTTGAATTTTTTTTTTTGGCTGCTTTATTTGACGGCAGCTAAGACGGGATTCTTTAAATGTACTGAGAGTTGTTTTTTTGGAACTGTGTAAACATTATTGCAGGAACGAAGATATTTAGTAGATTCTCGGATAGTTTTCTGCGGTGGTTACTTTTTATTTTATTTTGTTTTCACTGTTTTACTTGAGGTCAGCTGAGATGGGTTTTGTTAAATTTACTAGGGGTGGTTTTTTGGAGCTGTACAATATTACTGTATGGATGGGGATATCTTTTAGAGTCTTGAGAAGGTGTCTTGGGTGATTATTTTTTATTTGAAATTTTGTTTGGCTGCTTTAGTCGGAGGCAGCTGAGATGGAGTTCGTTGAATATACTAGGGGTGGTTTTTGGTTTTTTTCTAATGAATTCAAAAGTATCCAACAAAATTTTAAAATAGTTCAATGGAATTATACATAATTAAAGAGAATTACACAGAATTCACGCGGTATTTATACAGAATTCAAGAGAGTTCTGCCGAACTCATGAGAATTCTTCTGAATTCAAGAGAGTTCTACAGAATTCGAGAGAATTATACAGAATTCAAGAGAATTATATAGAATTCAAGAGAATTTTTCTCAATTCAATAAAATTCTACATAATTCAAAAAAATTACACATAATTCAAAAGAATTACCAATAATTCAAGAGAATTTTGCTTAATTCAAGAAAATTCTGCTGAATTCAAGAGAATTGTTCAGAATTCGGGAGAATTATACTCAATCCAAGAGAATTCTAAAAAATTCAAGAAAATTTTACTGAATTTATGAGAACTCTACTGAATTCATGATAGTATTGAGTAATTTGGTTGCTGGGGAATAGTATATTACACTATTAGGGCAGAAAGTTTGAGATTCCTGCACTGCGCGCCATGATGCTCGAGGCGAAGCCGAGGGCATCACGGCGCGCAGTTCAGGGCTCTCAAACTTCTGCCCGTGTAGTGTATACTATTTTTCTTTATAGCCGGTCGAAAGTACGAAGGAAAAATATTAAATTAAAATGTATTGTATCGAAAAAAATGATGCCTGCCCCCGACATTTGCGGCACGAGCGAAGCGAGTACTGCTAGCCGGGGGGGCAGGCATCAAATAAAAAAAACAAATTACATTAAACAAATAAATTTTTTTTAAATTCAATAAACATAAAATTTGTTTACATTAAACAATTATAAATATTTTTTAAATTCAACAAACATAAAATTTTTTTGAAATTAAACAAACGTAACATTCAGATTAACAATTTAACAATAATATTACTGCGTACATTATTTGGGGGAGGTTTTCTGGACAGGAAGAGGTCTAAGGCAAGGGTGCCCGTTGAGTCTGCTACTATTTAATATGCTGCTGGCAGATTTAGAGGAGAAGCTAAAGGTGAAAGGGAAAGGGGGGACGATTTTGGGTAATAGCAAACTATATTCTCTAGCATACGCGGACGACGTAGTTCTATTAGCAGATGATGAGATGGGGATGAACCTAATGATAAGAATTTTCAAAGAGTATGTAGGAACAAAAGAACTGACGGTGAACGTAGGGAAGACCAAGGTGATGTGCTTCAGAAATAGAAAGTCGAAAATAGGTTACGTTTGGAAGATGAACGGACAAACAGTGGAAAGTGTGGAGGAGTTCTGTTACTCAGGTTTTTGGTTTGAGGCAGGAGGGGGAAATGAGGTACAGGTGAGGAAAAGAATCGAATGTGCGAGTAAAGTAATGGGCCAAGTATGGGGTATAGGAAAGAGAAGGTTCAATGACGATTGGAGAATGAGGGTTTGGATGTTTGATGCGTTGGTTTGGGCGGTGTTGTGTTATGGAGTGGAGGTCTGGGGATGGAAGGAATATAGGAAAGTGGAAAGCATGCATGAGAGATTTCTGAGATGGGTAATGGGGGTTAGTGGGAGTTGCCCAGGATACATGTTAAGGGAAGAAATAGGAAGGGAAAAAATGGTAACTAGACAAATTAAGAGAGCCTGGAAGTTTGAAGAGAAGCTGAAAAGGGGAGAAGGGAGCAGAATAGCACAAGTGTGCTTGGACGAAGTTCGGAATAAGGAGACGAGAGGCAATTTGGGAAATTCGAAATGGGAGGAAGAAAGGAAAAAAATGAGGAGGGCTTGTGATATACAAGAAGGAGTACTGGAGTGGGAGGATATAGAGTTAGAGCTATTAGTAAAACAAGGAGAAGAGAGATGGATAAAGATTATGGATTCGAAGTACAATAGATGGTATATGATGGTCAAAGGGTTAGCGGAACCAGAATATTTGCAAAAAATAAAAAAGGAAGACAAATGGAATAGAGTGGTACGGTTTAGAATGGGAGAAGGAGTGAGATCCTGTAGATATTGGATGGATGAAGAGAACAATCTGTGCAGAGTATGTGGATACGAAATGGAGTCATGGGCACATGTGTTATAGAGGTGTACAGGAGAGGAAGATGGACAGTTGAGTGTGGATGAGTGTGTAAGATGGATTTTGGATGGTAATGGACAGGGAGTGACGTGGATGAAAAAACTGGAAGAAGTGAGAGAAAGCAAGGGAGCAGGGCAGAGCCAAACGGGTGATCCTGTCTAAAGGAAAGTAACTAGCAAACATTTTAAATTTTTAAATCGGTAAAAATGTATTTGATGGTAAGAGAAAACGGAAGCCCTGGAAGATCGCTCATTTGTAGAAGTTTAAGAACCAATAGTTATAATATTATTGTTATTTAAGTAAGGCGAAACATTAGAATATAAGTAGCGGTTAAGTTAGGTTAAGGAGGAAATGTAAATATATGTACAGGGAGCGGAGGCCCTCAAACCCGTAAAAGGGAGAGATTAAATATATATACATACTGCGTACATTATTTTTTTCCATTTTTACCATGATCGCATGAATAATAAAAATTGTTGATAATGTCACCAGGAAATACGCAATTCTCAAATAAATGATGTCGATCTTCATTAGCAAAAAGGCATTTTGATTTTTGTCCGTTAACATATGATGCTGGAATAAAGTTGATAAATTTTAGACACGTCACTTTCAAACGATATCTCAGTATAACAAATGATTGATGACAGTCGGGGTAATAAGAGCAGCTTCACGTATCGGAGCAAATCAAAAAAATTTTTGCTCCCGCTGTTACAGAGGGCGTATGTGCGGCATTACCGATGCACAAATCTTTAACTTTCTGCCCTAAAATAGGTGCAAAAGTTGCGTACTTTCGACCGAGGTATAAAGAAAAAGATATTTTTTCATTTTTGTATTTCGTCTAAATGTGAAGCTGCATCCGAGTGTCACGCCTACCCTGAAAGGTAAATGGCTTAATGGTATAATAATTTATATTAATAATTTTGTATGAGTAATACATGTATATCCTTCTGACAACCCTATTTTCTGTAGGTACCGGGATGCCATTATATCACTTTTATTATTTCAATGAAGTGTTTCTTATTTGAGAGGAAATAATATCTCTTAAACTTTTGTAAATGCACGACAATACGCAACAGAAGTTTGCCATATCAGGTTATATCACAGAAAACGTTGGTATCAATTTTCTTTCAGCTGATTTTTTTGCACCATGCGTCATTACACCACTGAAAAATTAAATTATTTTACAGTGGTGTAATCTTCTATTTTAAAGTAGCGACTAGGTTTAGAATCAATTTTTCCAGATGACGCGGATTCTAATGTGAGATTTTAGCTGCTCCCCCCTACACCCTCCCTTATAAACAGTAAGCAGTGACGAGAACCCAGCCATCTACCCCACAAAATGCTTACGTAATACCCCAAGGAGCTTTATAGTTATACCTTGGGCACTTAGTACATTAAAATTTCACAAACACGGAAATATTTATTTGGAAAATTGTTCTATATTCATGACAGAGTGTTCATATGGGCTTGAGCAGTAGGGTTACCCAAAAACATTAATTTTTTTTCATCACCTCCTTATCCTCTTTTCAACGGTTAGAAGACTTTATTTAATCTGGTTTTGAAAAATTTTGAATTTTTCTGTATTGAATCTAGCTTTAATTTCCGTCAAATTAGTAAGTGATCGACAGGAAACGGAAAACATAGTAACAGACGTTATTCATAAAAAATCACCTCAATTACACTAATAATACTACACTTAAGCGTTAAAAACTATCCTTTATAGGAACTGAAGTATCATATTGCGCTGTTTTGCAAAAAAAAACAATCAATTTTTATCCTTCATTAAGACCTTCAAGTACTAAAAGATGCAAATAATTGCGTCTAAAATCTTCAAAATACAGAGTATGATATTACAAGTCCTGCAAAAGTGTTTCAGATAGATAATTAGAAATCACAAGATGAAAACAAAATGTGACCGAAAAACAGTGCTTTACTGAAATTCTTTATGAAATAAGAAAGCTTGTCTCCAAACGACAATTTATTCTCAGTGGAAGCATTTTGTTATGATAATAAGAAATAAACACGAGGTGAGTAAATCCGCTTCAAATCAGATACAGAAATTTCCTCTCTACAAGTAAATAAAAGATTTTGACGTCAAGTAGTAATGCGCGAGGCTTCCATATTTGAAGGTTTCATGGGTTTCAAAGTGGTCGGAAGTTCCTTTTCTTACGCCCTGTAGAATTCGTAGCAAGTAACAAAGCCAGGCAGTCGAGAAGATACAATCGTTCCGTGAAGACGGGGAGGGTGATTACTGGAAGGAGAAAGCTAGACAGGGGTGAAGGAGGAGGACGGCATTCATCTGGGCAGATAGCATCGCTTGTTAAACCCACCCTCAACCCTCGACACTCGTGTAGCTACTCCGCTTACCTGGAGGGCAGTGCTGCCAACATCATACTGACACGAGATAGCGAGCTTGATTTCTCTGGTTCGTCCGCCTCCCTAAACTACGCTCTCATGCCTCTCATCTAACCCTTTCAACAACCCTTCTGTCCCACTACTTTCAAGACTACCAATCAGGATCTCCGTAACCAGATAACACGTTCAACTATATAGCGTCTCAATTTCGACAGCGAGTTATTCTTGCCGAATACTGAGCGTCATATCAGTAGAACGTGGGCATTTTCTTTAGCCTAATGGCTTTTATCGGTTTAAGTAATTGCAGAACAAAAATAAATATTACCGACCCTGATGCTAATTCAGAAATCTTCTTTGCAATTATGATATTTGGGTCAATTAAAAACGGTATCTTTCGAAAAACTAGCAAAGATGTTATCTAACTATATTCACAACGGCAATTAGCATCGAGTGGATGGCCTACTCTTGTGGGGGTTGCGGAGGCTCTTGCCTACACATCTTTGACACGATGTTAAATAACCTTCATTGTAATAAATTTTGAAAGGAGTCTTTTGGTTTCAAACAAAATGGAATTATGATAAGAAATTTGTTAATTCTCATTCAATTTTCTAAATAGAGAGTGCTTAAATGCTTCGATTTCTTGAGAAATGAGACAAGTTCTTTGTGACTGTTGCACATTGTAATACAATTTGAAAAGAGCTTTTTGAACCAAAAAAGAGGGAAAAATAAAAAATTATTCTTATCTCAATAACAATAACTAGTTCAAAATAAACAAACAAAAAGAATGTTTGGATTACAAGAAAAAATTTATTAATTTTATTTCTTTCTCCTACATCGAGAGTTCTTAATAGCTTCGATTTAGTAAAAATAAGACTAATTATTTAAACCATACTGTAATAAAGAAAATGACATCTTATCTACTACAATTACAAAACAAGGACAAATAAATCCCTTCAGGAATTAATTTTCCAGAATCTATCAACTGTTTTTTCAAACAAGGGGAAGAAAACTAATAGAATTTTGTCAAGATGTGGCCCTAGGTACAAGTTTATTCAGTGCAACGTTGTTGGGTTTTAAGGCTACGACCTATCTTTAAAATTCTGAATTTCTTATTATTGAAACAGTTACACTTTGAAAAGCGTGTTAGTTTCGCCGCGGTTTAAGATTAGAAAGTTCCGTTTCGAATCACAAAATAAAAATTCTTCTAATTCTTAATTTAAACTCTGTTTGCCATTGAAATTATTAAAATTAAAAAAAAAGTTTTTTAAATTGTGTAAGCAAACTTTTGCTTTCCTCAAATCATCAGGGCTTAATTCAGGTACAGAGGGTTTTATTTTCGCATGCCAGGACGGCGTCATTTCCACCTTAGCATACCGTGGGCGCATTTTATGTCAAGAAGTTCCCAGTAGGTGCAGAGCGTGTCATGCACACGCTGAGTACCTAGAACACATACTATCAGGGTGTCCGACCCACGCGGGAACGAGGTATATCTACAGACATAATCTGGCCCTAAGAGTGCTTTATTACCATCTTTGTCGCCCTTACGGTGTTGGCCGCGATCCTGCCCTGCCAAATTTTCTGGAACTACGATTTTCGGGCAGCAGTCTCCGTTGCGCACTCGAGGCCTGACATTGTTCTCCAAGACTTCGAGAAAAGAAATATATTCGTGACCGAATTCTCGGCTCCGCCCGAATTTAACATCACTGCAAAGGAGAAAGAAAAAGAGGAGAGGTATCAAGACCTTAAAAGAGAGCTACAACGACTGTACCCAAAATATTGGGTACAAGTAATTGTCCTTGTGATAGGTGTTCTCGGAGGTGCGAAACTATCATTAGTTCGTAAACTTAATCATCCTTGGGTCGCTTCGTGTCCTCAAGACACACGAGGGTTTTGCCGGCCTGTCGTTGTGATTTCGTCGTTGCCTATGACCACTCATCTCACGGTTGTGAGACGTGGCCGTGGGTGTGATTTACCGCGATGCTACTGGGGGCTATTGACATTTTTTTGGATGGCAGTTGCTCTTAGTGGGACCCTGCGGTGGTTGTTTAACTTTTTTTTCAAATTATATATATATATATATATATATATATATATATATATATATATATCTATATATATATATATGTGTGTGACGCGATCTGAAGAAAGAACCCTAAGCGGCCAAACGTAAATTTTAGAGGAGAAGCAGGAGAAGTGGCGACGGACCGATAGAACGACATAGAACGACAATGTTTACACGCTTGTACTGAATAAATTATTAAAGATGGAATTTTTTTAACTATACCATTTTAATTTATCGCCAACGGCGATACCACGCTGAAAACACCAGTTCTCGTAAGATCACTGAAGTTAAGCATTGTTGGGCGCGGTTAGTACTTGGATGGGTGACCGTTCAGGAATACGCGTGCTGTTGGCCCGTCGTGGGTGTGGTGGCCCACATTGGTAGTAAATATCCACCTAGAAAGACTACCCGAATCGGGTAAGTGAGGCAATGAACTTTCGAGTTCGAACTGCTAATCTATGTATGTATGTATGTATGTATACCATTTTAAAGAGCAAGTTCGCATCTACGTAAATTATTCAAAATCAGAGAATCGATTTTCGGCCGCTTAGGGGTCTTTCTTTAGATCGCGTCACACACACACACACACATATATATATATATATATATATATATATATATATATATATATATATATATGTGATTACTCAGCGATGTTCAAATTAAGTCTCGATTTAGGCGGTGTGACTCGAACAACATATAGGGATAGAAAAATAGAAAAAAAGGATATAAAGGCAAATTACTGAGGATAAGTTGAAAATTCTTTTTTTTTTTTGTTTACCAATCACTTGATGGAAATAATAATAATTCCTTATCAACTTAATAATTTTTTAATTTAAATTTTGACCCCTACCCGTGGCCGGAACATCATTAATTTTTGTGAATTTAGACAAAAATAATAAAATTTATGTCAATTAAATTAGGTTTCAGCCCCATATCCATGTTTGAAATGCATTATAATATTAACTGCAAAATTTACAAATTTACAAACATCAATTTTTTGGAAAACACACATTTTATTGGAATTTAGATCAATTAAATAATAAAATGTAATGTTTAAGGCAGGACTGCTTCACATTGCCTTATTGATAAATCCAGTGAGTCAGTCCGGGACGGGACATAAACAATCTAATTTTTATTTTCAGAAAAATCTTTTAAAGAATTACATTGGAAACTTGATTTGTATACGGTTTCAGTTTTGGCCTTTGAAACAAAACCAGGCACTCCGAACGTAAACAGGCAGGGTCGCGTGAACGATTTCTGTTAGATTTGGAGGCATGACGCAACCTGATGCAACTAATGTGGTAAGAGTGCGGCTGTCAGGCTGTTTTTCATGCTTGACTGAACACATCCTCCCCTTTCGGCCCCGCGGCTCTTCTCATCACAAAACCGCCGAGCCGCATTAATTCTCGGAACGCGCAAATCTAGTTTACGAAAATCCAGGTTCCAGTGTAACTGCAGTAGAAAAACAAATATTACCGACCCTAATGCCAATTAAGTAATCTTCTTTACAATATTAATGTTAGCTATCTCGAGTCACCCTTCACGATTTTCTACCAATAGAGTCTAGTTAAAAAATTTAATGACGTTAGTCACAGTAAATATACAATGAATCCTATCTAAACAAGTTTAAATGCAACTTTGTACACTTCTTTAAAACCAATAAATTATTTAGACTCATTAATTTCATCTTTTATCACATCGTCTGGCAAAGGACATACATTTTTACATTCTCCTCATTTGTGATTGAGAAAGTATTAGAATGGTCCAAAATTTCATACTGTCTGTCTGTCCGTCCGGCCGTCCGTCTATCCGTCTATCCGTCTATCCAAAAATCAAATATTCCAATTTTACATCGTGGGTGTGGTGAGCCCACACTTGTAGTTATTTACTACAAGTTATCAACCTAGAAACACTACCCGAATCGGGTAGTGTCACGCCTACCCCGAAAGGGAAAATGGCTTAATGGTATACATACATACGTCAAACGACAGCAGAAACGTGAGAAAGATTAGGAGAAGAATTGAAGCTTTTCAAAATATCTGAAATTTTTCTCTAATTTTAATTTTAATAATT